>JASNQO010000051.1:0-79915 GCA_030378425.1 Periconia sp. TS-2
AGTTTAATTATATAGTTAGCTCTATAGTATTCTAGTAGTATAGTAGCTATATTTATATCTACTATATCTTTAAAACCCTATAGCTATAGTAGTAGCTTAATAGGGTATAGAGTTACTAGAGGTGCCTAATCTATAAGATCCTAGATCCTTATAGTATTTACTACTACTATATATCTTTAGCTATCTTCTTATAGTATATAGTAAAACTACTCTAGCTATTTTATTACTAATAAGTAATCTCTAATCTTCTAGTACTACTCTCTTACTTTATAGTTAAGTACTATATAAAGCTACTTTAGTACTAGTAGACCTAGTAGAAAAGGATTTGCTATATTAGCTATATTATAGAAAAGGATTTCTACTTCTCTCTTCTAATACTAGTAGTTTTATAGCCGCAGGGGGACCTTATATATATAGTAGCTATAAGCCTTAGTTAAATTAGGTAGTATATATATAGATAACTAGCTATTCTAATAAGTACTAAAGCCTTATTTCTTAGTAAATTACTTATCTACTATATTAACCTCTACTCTATAATTAAAGAGTATAGGAGTTAATATCTATTTACTATTATCTCTTAAGACCTCCCCTTAAGTTATAATCTTCTCTTCTTATTATATAGGATTACTTAATTAGAGGAAGAGGTCCTATAGGCTCCTTAGTTTTTTAAGCTTCTTATAGTATTAGATTCTATTATAATATATATAGCTTAAGGTATTCTAGCTTTTTTAGTATAGTATTTTTTCTCTTAGTACCCTAGTTTTTAGTAGTAGTAGTATAATTTTAGTTGTATAGATATAGCTTATACTTAGTTCCTTAGTATCTTAGTTATATTACTATAGTATATAGCTAGAGAGGAGGATCTTAGGTTAGACTATTAAGTACTAGGTTTCTATACTTATAATACTAGTACCTTACTACTTATATATAAGTTGTTCTTTAGTATAGCTACTTATTCTACTAGCTTTCTCTGTATCTAGGGAAACTTAGTATAGTTTAAGAGGGCTACTTAAATATCTTTATAGAGCTTGCTATATAGCTAGAGTATAAGGTAGTAGAGTTTATATAAAGGGTTAATCTAGCTTTTTAGTATTAATAGGTATATAGTAAAGTTATATACTAATTATTACTTCTTTTATATTACTTATTAGTATTATATTACTACCTAAAGCTTCTAGTTAATTAGACTTTTTAACTAGTTAAATAGAAAGTATATTATATAGCTCTACTCTATTACTTTACTATTACTCTCCTTCTCTACCTAGTCCTATAGTTATTATATAGTAGGGTATAAGTATTAGCTTATAAATATAATTTTCTAGTCTTCTAAGGTAAATACTAAGGGGTTTAGGTAAAAAGCTATCTATAGTTTTTACTTAAAGTTCTAGTATTCTTATATACTTTTTCCTTTATATAAAGGTATCTTTTCTATTTTTAGGCTATAGCTAGGGAGTAATATATAATTAATATCTATATACCTTTATAGTACTAGGGGCTTGTCTAAGGCTATTAAGGCTGTAGGGCTATTAGAGTAGGCTTTAGTAGGTATAGGTAATTAGTTATATTATATTATTATTAGGGGAGATTATACTAGCCTTTATTTATATTTAGAGATCTTATTAAGAAGTATATATTCCTCTTCTATCTATATAAGTATATATTACTTATATTTTAGTAGTGCTATTCTTTTACTAATAGGGTATTGTAGTACTTCTTCCTCTTGTTGTTCCTCTATCTTAGGGGGGTTGAATTCCTCTATTATACTTATCCTGAGCCGCTGCCCCTGTATATAGGTAGAGACTTCAGAATTGTTATAGGTATAGTAGTAGCAAGGACTAATAATATATAGGGAATAGATATATTCAAAAAATAGACTAAAGTCTATCAGACTCGAATTGCTATTATCCTTCTTTTATAGCTCGTGCCGTCGCATCACTTGGCAGGCACACGTGACTCACAGGCGCGTCGCCTGGACCGCACCTTTATTGTTACACTTTCTATATTAAGAGACTAAACTTTCTTACTTATAATAATAGAACTCTGAATATATAACCCTAGTAACATTATATTTGCTTTTAAGTATAATAATAAAACTCCTATTATCATCGATTTTGATTCTTGTTCCTTGTTAGGTACTAAAATAGACACAGCAACAACAAAGCGTACATAGGGTTGGTATAACGACGAGGTACAAGTTGCTTCTCTAAGCAACGATCTGGACGCCCTGTCTGAGATGAGGGAGTGGTTGAGCAGCAAACCCACTAAAAGTTTTAAATTTCTAGGAGGTTGAACATTATCACTTTATTAGTCGAGGATAGCGGTCCTTTGTTATAGCATTTTTATTTGTCTTTGATCTGCCTAGAATTATGCGGTTAGACTGGACTGCTCGTGATGTCTCCAATTGTAAGGTTGCGCCAGCTAATTACCGTAGCGTTAGTCCTATTATTATCGCTTTAAGTAGGTAATATTTGATATGAAATCCTGCTCGTAAGCATCCTTATTACTTGAGCTAGAACACGCTCGAATCTTCCGTAGTAAATTTGCAAGCTATATATTCTTGCTGATCTCCGGCCCTCTATAACATAGAGATAATAATAAGTATATAAAAGTGAATAGTAATAGCAGGAATATTTTACCGCCTTATCGCGCCTTGATCGAGCAGCAGCCTGACGATCGGCTCGTGGCCTTGATCTGAAGCCGCCTGGAGTGCGTTGCCGTAGTATCCACCCTGAGCGTTGACCTCGGCGCTATGGTTGAGCAGCAGCTTGACGATCGGCTCGTGGCCTTGATCTGAAGCCGCCTGGAGTGCGTTGCCATATTCTCCACCCTGAGCGTTGACCTCGGCGCCTTGGTTGAGCAGCAGCCTGACGATCGGCTCGTGGCCTTCCGCTGAAGCCGCCTGGAGTGCGTTGCCGTAGAATCCACCCTGAGTGTTGACCTCGGCGCCTTGGTCGAGCAGCAGCCTGACGATTGGCTCGTGGTCTCTAGCTAAAGCCGCCTGGAGTGTGTTGCCATATTCTCCACCCTGGACGTTGACCTCGGCGCCTTGGTTGAGCAGCAGCCTGACGATCAGCTCGTGGCCCACTGCTGAAGCCGCCTGGAGTGCGTTGCCATATTTTCCACCCTGAGCGTTGACCTCGGCGCTATGGTTGAGCAGCAGCCTGACGATCAGCTCGTGGCCCACTGCTGAAGCCGCCTGGAGTGCGTTGCCGTAGCCTCCACCCTGAGCGTTGACCTCGGCGCCATGGTCGAGCAGCAGCTTTGCTAATTCTGCATGCCCATGCTCTGCTGTGATTGATAAAGCAGCTCGGTTCTCGCTATCTGCCATATTGACGATGTCTGTAGTTCTATCCTCTAGCAAATTTAATAATTCCTGCGCTATTCGAGATAACCCAACTCTCGCTATGAAGTGTAAATTCGTTCCGGTAGGGAAGCGCTGGCTGTAGCCAGAGATTCCGTAGCTAGGAACTAACAATACCTGCTCAGCACATGAAAGAGAACTGTTTTCGAGAAGGAACGAACATGCTAAGTCTGAAACCTTAGTTTCGACCGCTCTAGCATGTTCTCCCCAGTGCTTAGCAGCATAGTCTAGGAACTTGTTCTGCTCTAGCCTCTCTTCGAACTCTCTATCGCTAGAACAGCTGCCGCTTCTAAAAGCACTAAAGGATAAGTAGGTAAGGCATGTTGTGGCGATGTCTAACTGAGCACCTGGATTCCATGCATCTTTAATACGCTCGAAGTATTCTTGTGTAGTGTAGTGGACAAGACGGATAACAGCGCTCTCTAGGTCAACTATAACCAGGCCAGCACATACCGAAATTAAGTCGTCCACATCAGGCTGATTCTCCGGATCGAGTTCCGCTTCTTTAGGCTCAACTGCTAAGGCACAGCATATCTCAGCAGTAGTAAGAGGCCGTTTCGCAAACGTGATCCAAGAGAGAACCTTTTTGGCCAAATCGCGGTCACCATCAAGCTGGCCCTGAATTCTCTGGAGAGCCTCTCCGTACGCGTCGTCTAGCGCAGCTCCACCTTTGGTGAGCTTGGCGAGAGTCGATTTTACTTCCTTTGGTGTTCTCTTATCCTGCAGCGAATCTATATGCAGGCGAGCTAGGAGGAACCTTAAACCGTGTTAGCACCCACTAATAGGCCGTCGGCAAAGGAGGCTTACATGCCGTCAGCCGAAACTACAATATTCGCCTGAACTTCTTCCTGCAGCGACGCGTTGCGCTGGATGCACTTGGGCAGTTGACTTGTCTGACCAGCGACGAAGCGCTTAATGTCCTCGGCGCTAGCTTGCACTTCCAGCATCAGCGCGTCTTTAAAGGCATCTTGTATCTCAGGTATAGAGCGCGAGGTCGTCATCAGGCGAACGTCGTGCGCAGTTTGGAGATCTCGAAGCTTGTCAAGAAATTGTCGCCTAACACTATACCTACACTCGTCTAGAGCATCGATCACTATATGTACATGAGTATAATGTGTAAGTACCTCTCGAAGTGCGCTGTAGATCTCGTCAAGCGATGGCCTAGTGCCCCGGTCTACATGCCGCTGGTGCAACCGTTCTACAGGCTCTATTGCTGACAAGCGACCTCGAACTAGCTGCTGCATGATCGCTGCTAGCATGCTGAAGACATCCTGCTCTTCTTGAGCTTTGTAGTTGCAGTACACGTAGGCGATTCCACCAGAACTGTTCTCCGCTGACGCAAGCAGATGATCAATCGCGATAGCTGCTATCATGGTCTTGCCGGCCCCTGGAATACCTGGACAGAAGAGAGTCGCTTTAGCCTCACTAAGCCACTGTGCCACTTCAGGCGTATCCAGGAACCACTGGCCTGTTCCTTCCTGTCTGCGCTTTATGATATCGGATTGCTGAGCGGGAAAATCTGTGGGCGATATCCATTCCAGGAGCCTACGGTGCCTCGCCGAGTCCTGGTCTTGTCGCATTGTATCTATTCCAGATCGCATAGCGGGTACGTGCGTCCGAACGAAGCTCGTGTCATCTTTGATAGCTTGAGAGAGTTTACTTATTATTTGTATAAGCCATAGTCTCTTGCAGTTTCAGAACGGGGCTTACAAGTGGTCCATCTGTAACGCGATTTCTACTAGCGTCTTTAACCGCTCCATCCTAGCCAAGATGCTCGTTATCTCCTCTTTTCTAAACTTCCATATAAGTGCCTCGCCGGCCCGCTTCAGACGTCCTCTATCTGTCATTTTTACCTGTAGTGTTTCTAGCGCTTGCTTGAACTGGTCGAGCGGCCCATTCTCAACTGCGAGCGCTCGGACGGCGGTATACCATGGCTGACTGGCGTCCCCCTCTTCCAGTCGGAATCTTAAGTTAAAGAGAAGGCTGTGGAGATTTGAGGCCTCGATTGCGCACTGCGCGCGGTCCTTGGATGCATCCTTGACGTCGTTCAGATACGCGAGGACCTTGGTTGAGAGCTGGAGGATAGCGATGATGCTGGCCGTAGCACTGAGCGGATCCATACTGCGGAACTCGAGTCTCGATTGTAGTTGCGAGAGGGGAGAAAGGCGACATGATGGGCGAGCAACCAGGCTGAAGAGGCTGCAGCAAGGCAAGGCTGAACAGCTGCCTAGAATTCGTGTCAAGAGTCTGGGCTGCAGCTTATCGATAAGGCTGCTTCGCCCTGGAGCACCCCTGCCACCCCTCTGCACACACGGAGCCCCTCTGCAAGACACAGCCCGGCCCTCGCAAGGGGCAAGAGGAGCAGCGTGTGCAGTGCTGGACACAGAAGCGCTGACCCAACAACTGTGGCTCGTTATAGCTTATTCAGCTATAGCTGTGGCTCGCTCGTCGTCCAGCTGTGGCTCGTTTAGATGTGGCTTGTTAGCTGTGGCTTGTTTAGCTGTGGCTCGTTCTGGCTGATTAAGCTGTGGCTCGTTCAGCCGTGGCTCGTTAGGCTCCGCAGCCCTATGGCAGCATAGAGCAGGCCTTCATAAATTACCTGAATACTATTTGCCTAGCTCTCTATTTCCTCCACAGCAATTAATCACTTCTCCGCAAAGTGAGCGCGTAGAGTGAGCGATCATGTAGGTCAGCCTACAAGGGTGCCTCTTGCAACACTTTCGCTAACTCTTTGCAGCTATCAGCAGCCTACAGCAAACCGACACCGGCCACCGCCGTGTGACCCCAACTTCTAGCCGATTTCTGCCTCATCGTGGTCGAACGTCGAACGCGTTCTACACCGTCCTCGAAATTACCACCGTCCTTCGCGTCACCATACTGGAGTGGGCTGCACAGCCTCAGAGTAACATCGTTAAGATGGAATCTACCAAGCCGAAGCGAGTCATTCTTCGTTTCAGCGTCCAGTACGAGCGTGAGGAAGCAGCTATAAATGAACAATTCTTCACACTGTATGGCCCTGAACCTCCGAATAAAGATTTCTTCTCTCACTTGATGGCCCCCAACGAATCTTCCAAGATGCACATTGTTCTAGACATCTACTGTAAATCACACCCAACTATCGACACTAGCAAGATAGTATACGAAGTCTTCAAAGTAAGAAAGAACAACAAATTGTATGTAACCCTATCTCTCCTTCATGTTCGAACTAAGTAATGAGTTAGTACATTTCAAAGGCTGAATAGTACTGCATGTGAAATGGCTCGCCAGCGCTGCGAGTTATTGGGGGTCAAATGGGGTACTACCTAATCTTAATCTGAAGAATTAGATGGTGTCTGTCCAATGTAAACAGGACACTCTCCAGCTACATTCATATCTTGAATATCAAGGGACAAAGGCAAGTCCCTTTGCTGTCCATTTGCAGGCACACAGAGTTGTTCGTTCGGGCGGGCTACCGCTGCTGCACAGCGCAGATAGTCGCCTCTTACTTGGTGTTGAGGATTGCGGCGACAACTGGCATACGTTGTAACCCGGATATCGCACATATTGAGAGAATCAAGAAAGATTTCGGTGGGCAAGATAGACGATGCGACGAGATAGGAGAGATAGTTATAATGTGAGCTCCCCTCTTCAACCCTTGGCGGTCCTAATAATACCCCTGTCTGCTATCTGCCGTCTGGGCTCCATGTCGCGCCGGACCGCCACCCGTAACCCACATGATGCAGTGCCAGCCAATCCCAGCCCGTCCCCAGCAACCAGGTCCCACGGTACGGTGGATTCGACGTGCGATGCTCTGGATGCCTGCGAAATGCGTCAACGTATATCCAGCTTGATGTAAATAGTGCCTGTTTCTGCGCAACTCAAGGGACACGAGTGAAGATTGTGGCTATAGAATAGTGGATGGCGAAAGGCGTGGTGGAGCAAGCAAGGATCGAACGAAGCGTAAGATGGCTACGGATACGGAGGACGTGTTAGCTTGATCAGAACCAAAGGGTGGTGGTATAGCAAGTGCTCGCCTTGATGACACCGAAGTGCAATAAAACAAGTAGGATATGTAACAGTGTCGCAATCACTCAGTGAGGCGGAGGAAGGTTACGAGCTTCATGTGTTGGCACCCAACGTGGACCAGTTTCATCGCCCCACCATTAGCGTGGATGATCACGTGATACACCTGTGATATGCTTACTCATCAATGTTATCTTATGAGATGAATTGTGACCTGGGAGGCAGGTATTTTCCTATTAGTATCGCCGTGTTATGCTTCGTATAGCCCACCTACGCCGTACATACAGTTCTGAAACGATAATTGTCCTTTCCCATTCTAACCTTTCTCATGTTATTCTCCGCTTACTTGTTCCAGGAGAATCCATAGGCATGAAGGTTGGCGGATCCTCTTCAAAGGACTCGCTCCTAACTTATGGAGTTTCGTACCTGAAACCGCGATTAGATTTTACGCCTATGGAAACACGAAACGTTTTATTGCCGACAAGTTCAATGACGGCCACGAATTAAAGATGATCTATCGTTATGCCTCGTTCCTATCTGGGATAGCTACAGAAACTTGTACAAATCCACTTTGGGTTGTTGAGACTCGGCTCCAGCTCGACCAAGAGCCTTTGGATGGACCAGAACGGATATATAAGGGGTCTTGGGACTGTTCTCGGCGCATTATTAGGTCTGAGGGTATTCCTAGTTTATACAGAGGCTTGACATTGAGCTATTTAGGAGACCACTCTTTATCTCATAGCCTACGCCAACACTTTTCACCCGAGAGGCCTAGTGTGAAACGCTTCGAGGTCTTGAATAACCTCGCTCATAGAGCTGACGCCGCCACACCAACAACTCTGTACTAGTTGACCAAGGGGAAGATTGGCAACATCAGGAAAGTGTTGGTTTGCGTATAGCTCTTCAACTTGCTTATATGGGTCATCCGATGCTTTAAGCTCATGGTATGGTGGCCTCCCAGTCAAAACTTCGTAGATTGCACAGCCGAACGCAAAGATATCCTTACGTTGACTCACCCGAGGCATCGACGGGCAGGAGCTGAACCATTCATAGCAGGAATCTGCCGGCCCACATCAATACTGCAGCCTTTAGTTGCGTATCTTAATCAGCGAACTTTGGCCTAAATTGATGTCTCATTTGCGGAGGAAGCTCGAAGGATCGTCCGAAGGGGGGTACCTCGCTCGAGTATGATGGAGCCATCCGCCCGCGTATCCAGCACCTTCGCAATAGTAGGGTGTGAACCAAGCCGCCACATGTCAGCCAAGTCTTCCTAAACGGGCGTAGCTGCAAATTTTCGTTCGATCCTTTTTCACACCGCCTTCTGGCTTTCACCATATGATCACACCATACAGAACGAGATTGTTGGGCCAGGAGCAAATGAAACGCCCCAACAGCATGCCATAAAAACCTACCCATACCAGAACCACAGTTTTGTCAACCGCCCAGAATCAACGCCACGCACATGCTAGCGAGACGAAACCCACATATACATCTCCTAAGGCTGCTACTCCAACAATGCCGCTGATCCCCGATGACATCTTATCGACCTCGTCGGTCTTGCATTCCTATGCCGACGAAAAGACGGAGCGGAGGCAAGTTCACCACGATGCCGACGTTGTCGTCATTGGCGCTGGCGTCGTGGGTTCCGCCCTCGCCGTCGCACTTGGTAACCAGGGCCGCAGCGTCATATTGCTTGAAAAGAGCCTGAAGCAGCCGGATCGCATTGTGGGTGAGCTGATGCAGCCGGGTGGCGTGCAAGCGCTACAGAAGTTAGGCTTAGGACACTGTCTCGAGGACATTGACGCTATTCCTGTGCTTGGCTATCTAGTGACATATTATACACAGCCGGTTGAGATTCCGTACCCGCAGGATGCTGGCAAAGGGAATGGCTCAAGAATAGAGGGAAGAAGTTTCCATCACGGCAGATTTGTGCAGGCACTGCGAATGGCGGCGATGCAGCATAAGAACGTGACTGTGGTCGAGGACACGGCGACAGAGCTCATCAAGGACGAGTGGAAGGGCCAGATACTGGGCGCGAAGACGAAGGCAAACGGCTTTTATTTTGGGAGTATTACGATAGTCTGCGACGGCTGCGCGTCAAAGTTCAGGAAAGACTATATACAGCGGACACCGATCACGTCGTCGAAATTCTATGGCATAGAAATGAAAGACGCGGTGCTGCCAGCACCGTATCACGGCCATGTTATTCTTGGGGACAGTGCACCTATCCTGCTCTATCAGATCGGCACGCACGAGACGAGAGCTCTCATCGACGTCCAAGGCGGCTGCCCAACTGCTCATTTCTCAGCTGGCGGTATCAAAAATCATTTCGAGAAGGTCGTTGTACTGGCGTTGCCAGAATGCGTACGACCGGCCTTTATCGACGCAGTCAAAAACTCGAGTATACGATCAATGCAAAACTCATGGTTACCACCCACTGTGAATAAAACGCCGGGTATGATTATCATTGGCGACGCGTTGAACATGCGACACCCCCTTACTGGGGGCGGCATGACCGTCGGTCTCAATGATGTGGTACTTCTCGCAGACCTATTGAGCCCGGACAAGGTGCCTTCGCTGTCGGATACCAAGGCTGTCAAGAAACAGATGCGCCATTTTCATTGGAGAAGGAAAGATGTCACTTCTGTCATCAATATTTTGGCACAAGCACTCTATGCGCTATTCGCAGCTGCAGGTTGATACTTCCCTTTCTCTTACTTCAACACATCAAGCTAAGAAAACATTACAGGCCCTAACCTTGAAGCTCTTCAAATAGGCTGTTTCCGCTACTTCCAGCTTGGCATCGACGGGCCGTCCGGCCTGCTCGCAGGCATCATCCGCAACCCACTCGTGCTGTTTACCACTTCTTCTGCGTCGCGTTCCTCGCCATCTGGATCAAAGCGCGGTCCTATCCCGTGCTTGTGCAGCCGTTTATTCTCATCTTTAGGGGCGTGTCGATTTTCGCCACGGCGGTGAATGTTATTGGACGGTATATTTTCGCGGAGTTAAGGACATAGATAGCGGTTAGTATAAAAACTTAGATAGAAAACAACCACAGCTGGGGGGGGCTGGACACTGCTAGTGCCCGTCCAAGAGCACAGACAGAGCAGCTGAGGGACACCTCTGTCAGACCTGGGGCACGCACAGAGCACGTCTGTCAGACCCAGAGCACCTCTGCAAGACGGAGAGTATACCAGTAAACTGTTATATAACTAATCTTCTTCCAGCACATTCGACGCGTTATAGAGGCTCTATTCCCATGGTCGGGTCTCGGACTCTATGAAATATACCGAGCCGATGCAAATCACATCTACGCCTTTATGACGGGACTGAACCCTGAATTGAAGGCTGTTGTCGTCCAGCTGTGGAGTCCACCATCATGCATGCTGGTAAATGGCGGTTCACAACTGCTCCGGATTAAGGACTTCAATGCATCAAATGGCTTATTGGAGATACCGTATGCTCCTCTCAAGCAATGCAAGCCTATTGAAGTTGACATGGAGAAAGGTGGTCTGTAGGTTTTCAGCACTCAATCAGTTCACATGTTCTGACGGAACACACAGAGCTATTTCTTGATGCACGGCTTGCTTTCAGGAATTTAAAAGGGTTTTTGCGATTTATTTCGTCTTTTCGCGCTGGAAGAAGAAGTCAAAAGGCTGGCCAAAGGAAAATCTTTCCGGGAGGGCAGGATCTCGCAGCAAAAAGGCTTCACAGATGGAAAGCCCCAATAATAGGACTGAATTTTTGTTTTCAAGGGTGCCCAGTCCGCCCATTCATGTCAGATTGACTCCTTAGCTATCTATCCATCCACCGGCGTCTGGAGCTGGAATAGAGCTTTCACCATTTGAATCAATAACTGTGTCCGAATAGATGACGGGGGTGCCTTCGATCTAAAGACAGTGCCAGCATACATGGCTGGCATCTTTGATCCAAACGCCATGTCTGAATATTTAACTGGCGCCCTTGACCCATATTCTGTCTCCAGATAAGGAAATAATACATATTGATCTTAAGCCACTAAAAATAGGTGCTTTTAAGAAAGTTGAGATTTCTGTATATATATTCTTGCTATTGTTCACCCTCTTAGACTCCGACCGTGACTCACTTCTCCACGTAGTGCAACAGCAAATGAAGGAGGAGGTGGGTCGAGGCCGCTAGCGGTGTGAATTTTCGGGGTCTTTGCGATCCCCCAGGCTATACATGGTGGATGACGTTGCTATAGAGGTGAGACACTGCACGTGCTCGCTACACGTGCTCGCTACACGTGATTGTCGCGTCGCGTCACGTCACTATCTGCCAGCGTCCGCCGCCTAGTCCACCACCCACAGCAGAATCAGCCAGACAGCGCCACACCTGACCGACCCCAATGCTATACCTCATCTAAAATACCGTACGTCTGACGCGTCTCATTCACAAGCTTATACCATGCGTCTATCATCTCTGGATCCTCACATGTCGCACGCTGTAAGTGGAACTTGCGATTCCACTCCATCTGAAGCTCTGGCTGAGTCTTAACAAAGCGAGATACCCAGTTCTTGCCAATAGGCTGTGGGGGAGGATTCTGGCCACGCGCGGCAAGCAATGTGATTGATTGAAGACGCGTCTTTTTTTTTGGTGGGCCTGCCAGCTCGGTGGTGGAACACGTTAAAGTTTCTTCGATCTCGATCATCGCTCTATCAGCAGCAATACGCAACCACAGGGGTTAAAAGCCTGGACATTGGAAGTGAACACAACTCTATCCAGCTTCATCCAACCTCGGAATCTAAAGATCAACGCAAGCGGCGAAGGGTCTCACATTTGACGACCTTACCTCTCTCTTCAGTGAACGAGCGTACCGGGGGCTTCACGAACAACGGCGAACGCACTGAACCCTCCACGTCTACCCTCCGCCGTCTACCCTCCGCCACAATCATCCGGGGGATGGGGCAGGCTGGACGGCAGAGGAGGACCCCCAGGCTGCATGCTGGTGAGAATAGTACCGGTGGGCCCAGTAGCTCACAATGTGCAGGGCGGAACTGGAGTAGCGCCGAGCCTTTGAGAGCGGTTGCAGGTAGAGACCATGTCAATAGTTAAGGTAGTGTGTTACACTCTATTTAATTGAATATCATACTTGGAAGACTGTGCAGATTTGCTTACCAACGCGGATGTAGACTCGAACAATAGAAAAGAATATAAACCAATGAAGAAACGCGCAATTAACAAGGCAACTAAATATATGAACAAATCAGACAATGGCTATAGCAAGGGTCTAGAAACACTGCCAACTAGCTAGGAAAAAGTAATAGGAGCGCCACTAAGGCGAAGGAAAAGGTCCACTCGACTTTCTTTCCTCCATCGACGCACCATATCTGCCCACTACCAGCGAGGCCGGTGCACGCTTCAGCCATCATACCGACAAGCACATATTGCGTTAAAGCAGCCAGCAGAGCAAAGCGCTAGCATGGCGGAAATCGTAGAGCCACCCGGCAAAAGGGCGCGCCTCGACTCTTGTGGGTGGTGCGGGCGGCGGGTGTAGCGGATCTTGTTCGGGGGCGGATGGATCTGGTGGTTGAGGGGGGTGGCTGGTAGGTTTGTCACTGTTTCTTGTTTATAGGTTGTCCATCTCCATTGTCGATGGTAGACGGTTTCCTTTTCTCAGCCGCCTGTTTCTTGTTTATCGTTGTTTCTTGTTCGTATTGTTGACGGTAGACGGTTTCCTTTTCTCAGCTGCCCGTTTCTTGTTTGTCGTTGTTTCTTGCTTCTCGTTGTTTCTTGTTTGTTGTTGTTTCTTGTTTGTATTATTGATAGTAGACAGTTTCCTTTTCTTAGCTGCCTGTTTCTTGTTTATCGTTGTTTCTTGTTTGTATTATTGACGGTAGATAATTTCCTTTTCTCAGCTGCCTGTTTCTTGTTTGCCTGTTATCCATCTCCATCGTCGACAATAGACCGTTTCCTTTTCTTGGCCGCCTTCGCTTGATCCTCTGTCACAAGGTCCCCATCGTAAAACCTGTTGCCGGCTGTTAGCCTTCCCTGCCGAATCTCAAGCCGGTACTCTACATAGCTCGTCTCGTCGAAGACGCCGGCTGAGGTGGTGGTGAGCGCGCACAAGCAATGTGATGCTAAGCGATAGCTTGTTGAGAGTGATTTAGAGATGGAACGGTCGCTTTCTCGTTCTCCTGCGGATAAGAACCGCATGGGTATCACTCGGTGACAGCGAGCCTGACTGACGACGAGGACGACGTCCTAAAAGCGTCCTGGTCAGGCCTGTTAGTGTCTCTATAATCAACGTTTAAGGAATAGTCTCGTACGTGGTCTTCGGACGACCACACTCCTCTCCCTGAGCGTCCTAGCTCGGCTCCTTCTGCTTGATTGGTACCGGTGGGCGGCGAGAAGGAATATTGCTCTTGGGGCCGGTTGGTGCATTTGGAGGTAGGACGGAAAGGGATGCGCCAAACACGGAGCTGCCCACCAAAGGCCTTCTTAAGAACAATACTTGCAGACGGGCTCCAGGTCCTGCTCAGGTGCTCTATCGGCTGGGTCATCACAGAACAGAACACAGAACACCATAGTCGCAACATGGTTGAGGGGTTGAGGGATACCCAGGTGAATAATCCAACATCTAATACTTACTGGATTCCTACTAATCCTGACACCATAGTCGCAACATAGTTGACAAACAAGAAACAGGCAGCTGAGAAAAGGAAACCGTCTACCGTCAACGATGGAGATGGATAACCCACAAACGAGAAACAACGACAAACCTACCAGCCACAAAGGCGAGGTTCGTGCAGCAGATAAAGGAGTGGGAGGGACAGGACTTCAACACGGAGTTCTGTACCCATGACAAACTTGTGGTATTGGAAGATTGTTGAGTTTCAGGGTGGCTGGTGAGGTACTGAGGGTCTGAGGGGCTGTTTGGGAAGCACGAAGGAAACAAGCGTTTAGGGATTTACTCTCTACTTTGGCAAACTAGCAGGCCAAATGCAAAAGTCAGTGAGTGATGATGTCTCCCCCGGCTACCCAAATCGGTAACCAAGAGTCGAGCAAGCAAATCAGGCTAGCTCCCATCTAGCTTCCAGGCCAACCAGCACGGCACACTAGTACTCTATGTATCTTCTAGTGTCTGTACGTTGCTACAGAGGTGACACTGCACGTGGGTCCCCCCTCCACCTCCCTGTATGCCACTGCTCCGCCAGCCCTGCCCTAGCGTGGCCGACCAGCACCGAAACACCATACGCCCGTTCCTCTGACTACTTTTCCCTCGATCTACCCTCCTCAATACTCCCTCTCCTACAGCCAACGTCATTTGTTGCCGCCAATCGCTCATGGGCACCTGAGGGGTCCACCGTCCTTTGTGCGAGCGAGACCAGGCTAGAGACACTGTCGTCAAGGCTTCACCTGCTACCACAACTACCCCGCCGCTTCTCACCTTCCACCTCCCCCCCCCCCGGAATTTGCACCGCGCTGTCTCTATTCGTACCCTTGTAGGAAGCTCAGAAGCCCATTTCGCGCTTCATGTCTCAATCCCCGAAGCAAGATCCGTCTCTCGAGCCGCCCGTCGCCCCAGATGCCTCGATAGAAATTTCTCCTACCTCCCCAGAACCGAGCGAGCGCCCATGGGACCCGGCATCCAAGTCCGCCTCCACGGCCAAGGGGAGGAGAGCCTCATTCCCGACGCCCTTTTCTGCAATTACATCCCCAGTAGAAGGCTTGAGCTCGCTCAGCCCGACTGCAACCGATCGCGCCCCATCCACGCTGGTCGACGCCTCTTTGAGCAACGCCTGCCACGTCTCTGCGTGCTGAGGTGAGTCGACAGGAAGCGCACACACGTCTACTACAAGACAGGGAGTTTGGTTTAGGACTGTCTCTGCCCCTAGATTGTTGGAGGATTTGTGCTTCCTAGGGTTACTTGGCCAACATTCGCCGTACAACTAGAGGGAGAAGGGTAGATCCTATCCTAACTTCTCCTTTCTTTTGCATCTGCTATGAGTGTATTATAGATGTACATCTACTTGTCTCGAGTATGGGAGCCGGGAATGCTAGCATGCCTCTCCTCTAAATTCTGCACCATGCTCACCTCATCTGTTCCATCCACCTTCCTAGAGGAGTAGGAGAAGGGTAGATTCAATCCTCACTTCTTCTTTCTTTCGCATCTGCCACTAGTGCATTATAGATGTACATCCACCTCTCTTGAATCCCCGTGCCGGCAATGGTACCATGCCACTCGTGCATCTCCTCCACCAAATTCTTCACCATGATCACCCCATTTGATATTAGATCGAACTCATCCCACGCCACGTAGAAGACCACCCACGCCGAGTGTGGGCGGTCACAGTAGAAGCCGCCCTCCACATGCGACACAAGTGAAGCCCAGATTTGCTCTCCGTCTTTAGTGTGTCCGACTAGCAAGCCATCCGCATTGTTGAAGACCAACCTAGGTATACGGTCTCGATGAGGTTGGCGTTGCAAAAGAAAGGTCACTCCGTAGTCTGTGAGCCGGATAGAGGCATCGGCGGGCTGGGAGCGCGGGAGCGCGCGGAGGCTAGCTAGAGGAGGCGCCGTAACTTTAGGCTGGGGATCCGTGGTCAGCATTAGGCTAGGCAAGGGTGGAGTGGTCAGAATGTACGGCGAAGTCAATAGTTTCAACATCCTCCGTCGAGTACCCTAGCCGGGTGATGTCAAGGTCGAAGCGGACAAGAATTACACTACCAGCCATGACGAGTGAGCGTGCAAATGGACTGTGACAAGGTAAGTACGGGACAGCTGTAGATTTGCATATCAACTCACCAGCTTGAAGAGAGAGATTGATATTTGGGTGGAGCCGTCACTCTACACCTGCAATTAAGCAGTTGGTCTGCCGAGTCAAGAGGACACAAGTATAGAGAGAGTAAGCTAGTAAGAAGCCGGGTAGGGAAGAGGTAAAGGAAGAGCAGCTAGGCGGCCGTTTGAAGAAGGTGCCGGGGTAAAGGTGGTGCCGCAACGCTAGCCTAAATTAACTTAGTCTCTATACTTTTTTCGACGCCTCTACCCTCCACCCTCCGCCCTCTTGTAGGGGGCAGAAAAAGTCGGAAAAATAGCCTATGCCCGCGTTTTATTAAAACAACACTCTTAGGTAAAACTTTTTTGAGGCTTAACTATTGATAACAAAAATTCATCAGAAATTCAGGTTAGGCAATCAACAATTTGCTACAGCAGATGTGGTGGTAGAGGCAATTCACAAATTGGAGACCTTGGGGCAGAAGACTGTCGTAGAAACTACAGAATATGTACCTTTATTACCTAATCAGCTGCGCCTGTACCGACTCTACAAAATATGTGCTTAGAATGGCAATTGCCTGCTCAACGCTAGAAAAATACGACGTTTTTTTACTACCTACTGATTTTTTGGTGGGATGCGCCGCATCTGGGTCGCGTCGCTTCTAGGTAGCCGAGCTTAGCCTCGAGCTACGGGACCAGCCCTCGAGCTCCGTTCAACGGCCACATTGGAGCCTCTCGGAAACGGGCTATTGTTGTGCGTAGCAGTGCGTAGCAGGTGCCGCGCTGTTGCTCGCCCTCGGACCGTGCGACAATCGGCACAGGGATGCCGTGGAGTTGTCTTGTTGGGTACGGAGGGGCTGCACGAGGTGTACAACAAGTACTCGAACGATGCATGCGAATGCGAATGCGGCAATTTCGCAGAAGGGCGGTCAGCGTGTCTGGGGGTGGCCGTGGCCTACAGTGTTGGGGGGAGCTCTTGTTTAGAGGTGTGTTTCTAAGTTTCTGAGGCGCGACAAATCCTTAGCAAGGCATGAGGGCATGTGCGCTGGAATTAATTTCTAACGTCGGCCTACTTTGACCATGTTCCATGGGGCGACCAATGTGCGATTATCTCACTGTGCCCGCCGCCGATGCACCGGAGGGGAGGTGGGTGTGTGCAAAGGTAGCAGTGCATCGCCAGCCGAGCTGCATGCGCCCTCTGAACGCGGCAGGGACGAGTGGCGCAGGCCCATCAGCAACCACGGCCTCAGTGCCTCTCCATCCGTCCACCACACCCCCCGATCGCCTCCCCTCCCAAAGCGAGCAGCCCAGCGGGCCCAAACGAGCCGGGCCAGACCAGCCAGACGACCGCCGGTGCTCGAGCCTGCCCGGCCTTTATGAGGAACGCCGCCCGAGTCCTCCACCGGCGCGCTCCATACACTTCACGCCACACGCCCCTGAGGCATTTCGCAGAAGGGCGGTCGGCAGGTCGGGCTGAGAGGGTTTGTGCTCGCGGCTGGACGCTGCTAGTGCTGGTTAGGGCAGGCCAAGGTGGACTGCAGATGAATGAATGTTCGCTAATTGTTTTATAGTGGCTAAGAACTGTCGCAAGTGCGGCCTTACTGGCCATCTAGCGAAAGACTGTGCCCAAAAACTCTCGGACATGGAAGTAGGTCTGCGCCTGCTTAGGCGCGAAATCGTGAGTGTTGTCTACGACTAAAACATAGACTTTATATTCTTCAAGATGCACCTTCGGTTATAGACTGCTTAGTCCAATCTTGCACCATTTTTTAAGTTTCCTTTTGCTAAACGTATAACAGAAGCAGCACCAGCGTGTAAAGGGCCGCCGTAAGTTGTCACTGTAGTAACAGTTTATAATTTTAGTTTAATATACTAACATGATTTTAATAGCTCGGTGGCATGATCAGCGGGGCCCGTGCGGAAAGAAAAAGGGTCGCAGTAACGATGACGGCGACGACGATAATGGTGGTGGTGGCAGTAGAGGGGGGAGGGGGGGAGAAGGAAGAGGAAGAAGGAGAAGAGGAGGAGGAGAAGAAGGAGAAGAAGGAAGAGGAGGGAGGAGGAGGAGAAGAAGGAAGAGGAGGGAGGAGGAGGAGAAGAAAGAGAAGAAGGAGGAAGAGAAGGAGAAAGAGAAGGAGAAAGAGGAGAAAGAGGAGAAAGAGGATGAAGAGGTAGGGGATGGAGGCGGTGGAAGGGGGGATGGGGGACACGGTGGGGATGGTGAGGTGGGGGCTCCGGCCCAATTAGTTGCTGTTGCTGTTTGAACCTCGATGGTTTGGGTATTTTGAGCATACGTGTAATGAGCTATCATAGCACCATCCAGTAAATCTGTAGTTGATTGTTGGAGACTACGGAGAGAGGATGCAAATACACAGTGTATACATGTGCCAAGGCGCTAGCCACAAAGGCATCGTCGCAGGACAGCTGGACAGAAAAGGCCTACCAGCCGACACTTTGGGGTAGAGTAATAGGTTATATAGAGATCTTTTTTAAAACTAATTCAGAGATGATTCGGTGGTGTGGCACACATCACCGAACCATCACGAATTATTTTTTGGGATTTTTTATACAGATGTTCGATTCCTATGGAGACCTTTTCTTTTCTTTTTTAAAAAAGAAATACGCGTACCTGCCTATTTCTACTATCTAGATGTGACTCTACACTTACTAACTAGCCTCACCTAGTCTATCCCGGAGTTTGCAAGCCTGTAAGAGCTTGGAAGCGATCTTGTAATCTTATCTATCGACGGGGGAGGTACGCGCGGTGTTATTCCACTAAGGCTAATTAAACGCATACAAGATCGCTTCCGAGCCCTCACAGGCTTGCGAACTCTGTTGCAGAAGTTTTGCAAACTCGCTTTTAGCGTGAGCTCCGGTAAGTCTTCCAAGGAACAAGATGACAGCATGCTGACTTTCCACAGGGGGGTTAATCGTCCTCAGGCTGTAAATCAATGGATGGTCGGTAGAAAAATGTATTGAACGATTTGAAAAGTTGGTGCACGTCGCTTTTAAGCATAGGGATGTCCTCCGATTGCCGGGCATCTCTCACATGCAGGAACTTGCGACCTCAATTTTGGCTGACGGGCTCTACTCAGCAGAAAACATTGACTCGGCCTTAAAAGAGGTATTTGGTACTGGCAGAAAGATTCTAGATCCGTCTTATGCAACGACCATAGGAGCTCGGATCGGCATTCCCGTAGCCACCATCCGACTCATCTTACTGTATGTTCACCAATTACAACGGAGTTGGAGCTCGAAGCTCCAACCAAGGCAGGTCTTACTGACCAGCCGCAATCCAAAAGATCTAACGTGCGTGTAGGTTTATCATGCAATACGCCCAAAGGAGCCTTACGGCGGAATTCCTGTTTGGGAGATGTATGTCTCCCTGTCTGAATAAATCTCCTCGCTAACGCTTCGTAATGCAAGGGCTGCCGAGGCAGCCCAAGGGTACGTAGCCTTTGTGTCTATCCTATCTGCGATTGGCAAATCTGCAGGATATTCGACGTAAAAGAGATATCGGGTATTGGGACATTTCAAGATCCCGGAACGCTCGAGAACAATCCTCTGATATCGGCTCTGGCCGAGGCAAAGACCCTTTTTCCATCAATCAAAAATCCAGATTTTGTCATATCTCTTGGAACTGGCGTACCCAAGCTTGATGTCCTAAACACTGAAGGACCACGCAGTCTTTGGAAGAATGGGACTCTTCATCGGCTATTTCGATTGGCTTGGGAAAAGATGCGGGATTGGAGAGTTTTGCATGCTGTCATAGATAATCCCATGTTCCATCGCTTGGACGTAGAATTCGACCAGACTGAGCCAAGACTCGACAATACAAGAAGTATGGCGGGACTCAAGCTTCAAGTTCAAAAAAGTCGTTCGATATCTAAAGTCTTTGACAGCATATCACGCCACTTGATTGCCTCTCTATTCTACTTCGAACTGGAATCTACGCCTAAGAAGTATGGAGGAAGATATATTAGGACTGGCAGTATCTTGTGCCTTTTACCACACAATAATCTAGATTTAAACGTTTCGCTTAGCTACTTAGGTTCGAGGTTAGCATATTTATGCCTGGATGATGCACCTTTGCCTGGAATCGTTGGAGATCATCTGTTCTTGGGTCCAGATGGAAGCTTCAAAAGACGTGTGGAGCTCGACATCAGACATATGTTCAGAATTTCTCTAAAACACGGAAAGCTAGAAGCATGTAACATCAGCGGTGTCACCATATATTTTAGGCAAATTGGTAACTGTACAAGGTCTGGATGCAGATTTTGGCACCGCAGATCACCGCAAGCGGAAAAGAGGCACAAGCATCGACATCACAGCGATAAAGAGGAAGCGAACATGACGGATCACCTATTCGACGACGCTACTTTTCTTCATGGCGTCTAACAAACATTTACCCATTGGATCACGGCTCAAGGAATGCGAGGTCTACACCTTAAAAAAGCCTGTAATACATCTTCGTTTAGAACCAAGTCGCGAAGCATAAGAATTTCCGTTGTTAGTGATTTGTAAGAGTCGAGATTCTCGTCCTTCCAAGGAGATTGAAATGATTTCAACAAAGCGCATCGATCTGACAAGGGTGTTTTAAGAAATTCGAACAATGACCGAAGATCCCGGAAAGACGTGCGAAGACAATCGAATGCAACTAAACTACCACCATTCAATGGTCGTATGCTATAAACCCCATCCGTCGATGCCTCCTGAAGACGATTCTGAACGACTTTCGCTTCACCGGGCAACCAGGCCAGATCATACCGGCGCTAAGGAGGCAGTCAGCAACTTTTGGTCTCTTTCCTGCTGTCCGTGCAGTGTCGGGCTCTGGATGACACTGCTGTGTCTCGTTCAACACGCTACAGAGGTGACCTTGCACGTGATTGCTACACGTGCTCGCTACACGTGCTCGCTACACGTGATTGTCGCGTGGCGCTGCGCTACGCTGCCCCAGCGGGATAGTGGCCTGCGCATGAGGTGAAGGAGTGCAAGGCTGGGAGCGGATTCGGAGATGGAGCGTTCGCTTTCTCAACCACTTCCCCCAGCAGTGGCTCGTTTGGCTGTGGCTCGAGCGAAAGTCTATACTCCCACCTTCATATCCCTACACATTGTAAGGCCTCAATAACATCCTTTGTACAGTCCTTGATTACTCATGACTTAGTCATCCATATCAGTACTATAAAGGAGCTCTACATACACAATTGATTACCTTATTTGCTCGATATCTACATCCCACAACTGCAGCAGCAGCAGCCACAACAGCAGACAGTGGCATGGTAGGCTTCATCAACAAAACCGCAGAAGCTGCGCGAGTATACTCGCAAATGGACAGTGTTGCAGCAGGCATTCTTGAGCCAGTCCGACGGGAGCTACTGAGGCTCAAGAATACCACCAAGGATAGGCTGCCACCGCCGAACAGATGGGTGCGTTCCAGGCCGCACATAGACCTAGTCAAAGAGCGCTTATTGCCTATTGGGATCTATGTTAAAGATTATCTGAGGACGCTGGAAGAACACAAGCGTGGGGCTATGGAGATGAGGCTTTGCCGTCATATTGCGATCCACTATTGGCCACTCGACCCGATTCCAAGCTTGCCGGACCATGTGCGCATCCATGAGATGTATCACAATAGTATCTACAAGCGCAATCTCCAAGACGACAGCAGTGTTTAATAATGCTGCCAACGCTTGAGACGCACAGTCCGACAGTCATCAAGGCCCTATCCCAGCCCGCAATTCAACACCAGAAGCAACTTTTAGGATTAGAGGATGTGACGGAAGGACTGTGCCTTAGACTAGAGAAGTGTTGAGGTAGGCGGTATCTAGCGGCAGATGCCGCCTTATTGGCTCTGAGGCAGTAGCTTATTACCGGCGTATTATATACAAAAACAAGTCTCGTAGCTGTAGCAATTCATTACTTCTGTGACTTTAGCTGTGCTGGGATTTCGAGAGACTTGGAGACTCTGTACGCCTGAGCAGCAGCTCGCCTGCTTGGGCTAGCCACAAAAGGCATAGTCACAGGACAGCTGGACAGAGAAGGCCTACCGGCCGACACTTTAGGGTAGAGTAATAGGTTATATAGAGAACTTTTTTGAAATATAATTCGGAGGTGGTTCGGTGGTGTGGCACACATCACCGAACCACCTCGAATTATTTTTTGGGCTTTTTTTATACAGGCGTTCGATTCCTATAGAGATCTTTTCTTTTTTATTTTCTAAAAAAATACGCGTACCTGCCTATTACTCTATACTTACTGATGGGGCGAGTGAGCGGACTTGCGGTATAGATGAGGAGAGGCTGGAGAAGCTCGGATGCGCAGTGTGGGGATGGACAATAGAGACCGACAGCGCCCGCAAGCAGACAGTTGACTTCTCACTGTCTGACTATCTTGCCAGCGTATGTTAACTTGTACACTGGGTATGGTACGGCCACTAGTGACCCCAGCGCCTTGCTCAGCACAGGCGGGGGTGAGAGAGCTGCAATCAGCGCACCCCTAGCCACTACATCTGTCAGACTGCCCCGTCGACGAGCTCCTATCCCGCCTGCATGTCCCTGCATCATGCCCACTAACCTCATCTCCTGCTCGCGTACAAACACTTACCCCCCCTCCCCCCCCTCCCGGGGGAGATCAGACGCGCGAGAGTAGAGAACAATTGAACGGCTCACGGGAGCAAGGCGGTGGGTACGTACAAGGGAGCCTCCCACGCCTCCGTACCAAAGTGTCGCGGTGGGCTGCGCAGTCAATTGAGACGACGGCGACGGGCATTGAGGGCGCAGGCAGAGAGGGCCGTGTTGGAGGTGAGGCTAGTGATGCATGCGGAAGAGAACGCTTTCGTTCCCAAATCCCACGCACACGGCAGCACTGGCGCGAAGGGAATATTGCGCCCTGAACTTTTCGATAGACTCGCTCACAGTAGGTGACTGAAACATATGAATCTGAATCCGTGAAGGGTAGCTGAACGGAGAGGATGACGTGGAGCATCAACACGGCTGGGTGGCTTTGGTGACTAGTTGTGGATTTTCTGAAGGTTTTGTCGCCCTACAATAGAGGACGTGGGCAACTGTTTGTGTTCCCTCCCTGCTCGGAATGAAACCTTACAATGACAGTATGAAGTAGGCGTTGAATAACAAAGTTGTCCTCATCCATCTTTGCCTTTCTTCTTCTTCCTCGCAGGGCTCTTCGGGTCAACTTGAATTGATGTGCTTAGGCGCTCATATATGTGTTGCCGCCGAGGAGTTCGAGGCGGAGGATCGAGTGACTCAGAACAAGGAGCTGGGACACATGCTAAGCCAATGAAACGCGCTAGTCCTAAGATGTTGTCGCAGCCACTTACTGATGATGACGCTTGACGAGGCCGAAATGTGGTCTTTGAGGCGAAAGAGAGTGTGGAAACGTGCCAGGTCAGGAGGCTGACCGGAAGAATGTCGGCACAACGTGTCGGCTTAATAATTATCCTGATCGCCGACATCCAGACTACGAAAAGGACTCCTTCAAGACCTGCGGCAACATTCGGTACGACAACTAGCACGAAATAATGACGATATCAGGCACTTAACGAAGACGGCCGCCACGCCCCAGGCCAGAGACAAAGACATCGTCCCTCGCCAATCATTACCTTTCAGCAACGGCCGGGAGAGATAACAACAATGCTGGAGCGCTTTGAGGAAAGCACAATGAAAAACCGCGCACGCCATCTATATTCAGGAGCCAGGCACGCTTTATTGAAGACAGACTCGTATTAGTAGGGACATCTACAAAATCTACCATACCAGAGTCGCTCCTGAGGCTACCGCTAGATATGGGTCGGCAAAGTATAGAATACAAATGTGGTAATGTCCTCCATAAAGGTTCCCGTAGCTACTGCTAACTGAGCGTCAGTCTTCAAAACTCAAACAACATCATCTGAAAGCCGTCTTACCTGGACATTCTAATCCCTCGATTCATTCAACTCCTGCCGAACTTTCAACCACCTCCCGTCCATCGCACCTAGGTTGTACCCGTCATCGGGGATTTCTATAGGACCGTTATTCTCCGTGGTGTCCCCATCCCTTCTTCCGATGAACCGCTTCCGGATTTGGGGCCACTTCATGCCCAGCGCACGCAGGTCGCACCCCTCAAACTGTTGTCCATGATCGATGTGCTCCATGATGTCGGCTTTCTTGGCTCGCTTAATAACGATGAGCACTTCTTTGTCGTTCTCGCCTGGCTTGGTGAGGTCCGGGCCTGGTTCCTGGGTATACTTCTCCAAGTCTTCTGGAGCGAAACGTGGTTCGAAAAGTTCCAGCTCATGGCCATTGAGTACAGCTCCTGCAGTGTTTGTTTTTGATCGCCAAATAGTTACCGAAGCTCCTAAGTTGGGGTTGGGGCCACGTCCGTCTCGGTAAGTCAATTGTGCTCTCCAAGTCCGAGGCTGAGGCTCACGAATACATGTTGCGCCGAACTTCTTGTACTTTGGGGGGCTAAGAAGAGATGAATCAGGGCTGATATAACGAAGCTCTTTCCATCCTGTTCCATATTCGACAAAGTTGGTGATTGTAATATGATCAGCCTGTGCTGGTCCCCCTGAAATGCCAATGGTATAGCCGCCAAGGACAGTAAGCGTGTGTAGCTTCAGCTGAGGTAGCATCTTCAAGACCCATACTAATCCATAGTAGCTATCATAATGCTTGAATGATAGCAGCAGAGGACGACCACTGACTTGAATATGGCGGATGGCCGAAACCTCGGTATCGGGTCTCGCGGTAAGTACGTCTAGCAGCGATACGACCGAGTGGAAATCGAAGCGAACCCAGCCAAGCCAGCGAAGCCCGATGTCTGCATTGATTTGTGGACAAGTATACAAGAGCGGGAGGAAAGACGGGCGGCTCTTTTTGACCGTTGGCAAGGTGATTTGCGTCGTATCAGATGGGACCTTGGAGTAAAGATGATCTTCGACTGTTGGGAAGGTGATTGTCGTATCGGATAGGGCCTCGGAGTAAATACGATCTCTCAGCTCGAGAGGAAGGTCCAAGAATGGACAAGTCGAATCCGGCGGCAGCATACTGGCGACCTCCCTTCAGCCCGTCTCCGCTGAGGGTAGGAATCTCGGGAGGGGTACGATGGTGCGACGATGGGGGGACGCGCAGCTGCTGAGGGTAAAAGGAAAAGCTGAGGGTAAAAGGAAAAGCTGAGGGTAAAAGGAAAAGAGATGGGAGAGTGATTGATTGATGGAGCAAAAGGAGGGAGAGAAGCAGATATATATTGTGTTGCCAAGGTCGCTTGCTGCAAACGCAGCATTGTCGCATGACAGCTGGACACCAGGCCAACGGTCGTCTGTGCACGCGGCTGGACGCTGGTCCCGACCCTCGACGCTACGGCCCTCGATCGACGCTGGCCCACCACCCGGGCTGCCCTCGACACGCTGCAGCCCTCGACGCGCAAACGGGCCCGGTGCACCATCAACCATCAACCCACTTCTCTGCTCAGACCGTGACGAGCAGCCTCTCTGCTCAGTGATTCTGTCTCGAGCACTGCTCCTCGTGCCCCTTGCGAGGGCCGGGCTCTGCGTCTTGCAGACGTGCTCTGCAGACGTGCTCTGTGCGTGCCCCGCGTCTGACAGAGGTGCTCCGGGTCGGTCTGGCAGACGAGCCCCGCGTCTAGCTCCTCAGCTGCTCCGTCTGTGCTCTGGGACAGGCACCAGCAGCATCCAGCCGCGTGCACAGATCACTCCCCCCAGCAGTGGTCGGTCAGGTGTGGCAGTTTCTGCCATGGCGGCGGACTAGGCGGCAAACAGCGGCAGAATGGCCGGAGATCCCATAAGTGTGGCGAAGAAGTGAGTTATGCAGATATGCCACTGTTGAACGAGCTACAGCAGAACGAGCCACTGCTGAACGAGCCACTGCTGAAGAAACTATAGCAGCCACAGCCATGCCGCTAGAGAAGGCCACATCGAAATCTTATCACCAAGGCATGGCTATATCGACTCTTGAGTTTTGAAAGGCGGCTAAGGCAATTAAACCTACCTCTTGACTTCATCTCGTGGGTATAGACATGCAGCAGCTCCTGTATCTCTTCAGGCGTAACATCTTTGCATGCCTATGCATCCTCCCACCGCGGCTTTGCGGGAGCGGTAGGCTGGCCGTCGCCGGTGAACTTTGCTCCTTTTGGGCCGGTGTGCCTTCCGTCCTTGGACCTGAAGACATTTCTGAAGAAGGGCATGATGGGCATCGACGTGCCGGGCTGTATGTGCTGCTTGGAGCGGCGAAGGGACGGGGGGACGACCCTCCTACAGACCGTGTCTTTGCGGTCCACGCCGGCAGATGCGGGTTCTTCAGCTACTCCCGTCCTCGTCCTCCTCTGCGACACGTCTCTGCCCAGCATGAGCTCCTCCAGCTGCCTGGTTGGCTGCCGAGCTGTCGCCTTTCGACCGCGGGCAAGCTCTTCCCAGCTTCCGACCCTGAGGCTTTGCGCGTCCATTCTCGCCTTCCGCCCAACGCCAATTGCCCGCCACGAGTCAAAGACTTGTCCCGTCAAGTCGCACCAGCCAGCTGCACGAGTGCTCAGTCTAGCCCCTCTGCGCCCCTTGCACCTATATCTACGCGTTGCGAGCACGAATAGTCATGTCGTTCAACACTAGTCTTTTCCAATCCATGAATGCTCATTCTCCAAATCCATGCGCATGGAAAATCCCATCTGCCTGCTGCACCACCCCATTTCTGCCCTACCATATTCGAACAGCGCAGCAATCGATCATCTACCCGCCCTCGCCTAAATCCGATCCTTGCAAGCTTGTATAAAAACTTGGATGGAAAACAACCACAGCTGGGGGGCTGGACGCTGCTAGTGCCCGTCCAAGAGCACAGACAGAGCAGCTGAGGGGCACGTCTGCCAGACCCGGGGCACGCACAGAGCACCTCTGTCAGACCCGGAGCATCCTCTCTAGCACAGACAAAGAGAATGAGGCACCAGAGGGACTAAGCAGACAGCGACCGCAAAGAACCATTCAGCCGTCCCGCCGAGCATTAGAGGCGAGATCGAGCAACATTCTGCAGCGCAGTAACAGCGTCCAACAGAAAACCACGAGGCTAGTAAGGTCGTGGAAGAAATTAAACATAGAGAATTTCTGTAAAGATCTGAGAAATGCATTGCTTGACCAACGCAGACCGAGGACGGTAGCCTCACGGAACAGTATGTGCAAGACATCGTCGAAGCGATCATAAAATCAAGGGATAAGGTGCTGCCTTTAAGTCAACCCTCACCGAAGGCACGCGAAGGATGGACCGCCGAATGCACCGAAGTATTAACTGCGGCGAAGCGTCTGAAGCGACAGCACAGCCGAGATCACACCGAAGACTCGTGGGAAGCATACAGGACCGCGAGGAATCACAAGACGAGAACGATCAGAAAGGCCCTCCGCAAGGCACACAGGGACAGGATCGAAATGGCCGTACAGTCGCCCGAGTTGCTGTGGAAGATCAGTAAGTGGGCGAGAAGCAGGGAGAGCCAAGTACCAAGCATTACGCCAGCTATCAAATGCCCAAAGACAGGATGTGAAGTACGGGACGTCGAGGCAAAGGCAGAGCTCTTTCGAGAAGCCTTCTTCCCTCCACCGGCATCGGCGAATCTTGAAGATGCACATGATGCGCAATATACGGACCAGATCCCGCTACCGCTCATCGCGGAGAAGGAGGTGACCGAAGCGATATTTGCGACGAGCCCAATGAAGGCGCCCGGACCAGATGGAATACCCAACAAGGCGCTCCAGGCTACCGCGAAGATGCTCAGCGGTCACCTAACGAACGTATTTAACCAAAGCCTGAACATGGGACATTGCCCAGCCCACTTCCGCTGCTCAACAACTGTAGTACTACGGAAACCAGGGAAAGACAATTACACTATAACTAAAGCATACCGACCGATAGCACTTCTTAACACCATCGGCAAGATCATGGACGCCGTTCTCGCTTGGCGGCTCAGCTACCTCGTCGAATCCGAAGACGTTCTGCCGAATTCGCACATGGGAGGTCGCAAAAAGAGGTCGACCGAGCACGCTCTCCACGCCCTCATAGAGAAGATTTATGCATCCTGGAACACTGCCGAAGGCCAAGTGGCCAGCCTGTTGTTGCTCGATGTGTCTTGCGCGTTTGACAACGTATCCCATCAGCGGCTGTCACACAATCTGCGCTCACGAGGGGCGGATGAGAAGCTGGTACGGTGGATTACGAGCTTCCTCAGCAACAGACGGACACGCATTATCATTGACGGCCATAAGCAACATTCCTAGTATAGCTGCTTCCCAAGATGTATAGTCCTTGGTGACAGTAGTCGCTCTTGAAATGTCCAACCTCTGGAGTAGAGACGTGATTTGATTTGATTTGATTTAATTTAAATCCTACAGCGGTTGCAGCCACTACTCATCCAGCGGCTATGCCCGGCAGAGAGATTTTGGCTGATGACTGACACGTTCCCGACCCTACTCATTCTGGGACGCCCCACTTCGCCTATTGCAACTTCACGTAAACAAAAGATCAGCCATCCACTCAGTCTCTCTCTTCTCAACCACCGTCTGCACCCGCTTGTGAGGCACTGCGTAGACGGTGGTTCTCCTGTTGCTGACATCCTCGATTCTAGACTCCTAGAAGCTATGCCTCGTGTTTCGTCGTCCTCATACCTTCACTCTCCCCCCAGCGCGCGACTTCGCCTATTCCTCCATGGACCCATTACGCCCAAGGGACATCGCCTGTTCCATGAACCTGATGGCTTTGATAGCTAGCTTACGCTTCGTCAAGATTGTTCGGAGATCGGCTGTTCCAGATCCGTGGCCGAGTTCCTGTTAACGGAGATCCTGGAGCTTCCTGCATGTAAGCAGGACGTGTCGTACAGTCTGCCGTCCTTCTCGACAGATGCAGGCCGGGCTCGAGATGTTGGGCACCCTACGATGGAAGAGAAAGTCCTTAAGGCCGATCTTCTCGGTGCGAAGTTGAACAAGGAGTGAGCTTTGGCTCTTGCTCAGGCCTTCGTGCAGACGGAGCACATCTTTAGAGGGTGAGGTAGCATAGCGATATGTTATCCTGCCTTTAGTGTCAGTCTGTCAATCAATCTGCCATTGCTCTTGGCTCTGTTTTCGACACCATAGCCAACTGTCCCTGACGTACTACCCAAGTATGTGCTCTTCGTTTGAGCCGTGGCTGGACATACCGCTGCGGCGCCAACATGGCCGTGGACGTTACTTTCATCTGTGTATATTGCCATGGTACCTACGGTGCGCTGTGCCCGTTCGCATCGAGTCATCGCCTCATCTGCATTATCGATGTGGATATAAGGGCCTTGCCACCACGGCGGTGTAATGAAAGCGGGCACCCGCTCCAGAATGCTCGTATCTGCGTTGCTATAATCCCCAACTTTACGACGGATGGTTTCTAGCAGACTTATATATTTGTTCCTCCTTATTCGATATGGATCCGATGGCCGCATGCTAAAGACTGCTTAGAGGCCGTCGTAAGATATAATACGCCTAGAAGCCTCTACATTGTGTCTTTTAATCTGTCTCTTAATCGGGAGGAGGAACGTCTCCACATCGAGCGCAGAAATGGACGTCACCCTAAATGCTCCACATATTGCTCGAGCTGCCCGTGCCTGGAGGCTTTGTAATACCTGCAAAGTGCGCGTCATGTATGCACGGCCTGTGTCTCTTGCGTTCGACCACACAGAGCACCCATACATCATCTGCGGCACCGCGACTCTTCGATAGATTTTCCGCACCTCTAGCATACCCACCCCCCATCTCGAATTCCCGAGGGCGCCGAGTGCGTTTACTGTCTCGATCACTTTGCGTTGGATCCCCTCGATGTGTGGTTTCCACTGCAGCTTCGTGTCGATAGTGACTCCAAGGTATTTGCAAGTTGGCTGGGGTTCGATGTGACACCATGTGGTATCGATGCCGTGGGTGAGGTCGTGGCGCGTTCGCACCCTCGTGAAGTGGGTAATTTGGAGGGCATGTGGGCGTGGTCTAGCGCATCTGCTACCAACTACTACTACTACCACTATCGGGCCCTCTTGTCCGCTTCCGCCGTGGCCATAGCCGCCGTGTGTGGCCACGCTCAGCTTCCGCCTTGGTAGTATGCCGCCGTATTCTCGTTCGAGGTTCCTTCAAGGTATCTAGATGTCAAGCTCTGTAAGTTGCTCCTCAACGTTCTTGGAGGTGGTGGTGGTGACTAGGGTTAGTGGTACGCCCACACCATCACCTTGGCCTCATTGCCCGTCCCATGAGCGCCGGCGTCATGTCCCTTACCAGCGGCTATGTCCTGCATCACCCCCGAGGCGAACAAGCTGCGGAAAGGCTGGATCCTCATGTCACCGGCCTCCTCGATGGCCTTTGCCTCGTGGCCTTTGTGCAGCAACGAAATGCACAAGCGTATTGGCCTGTTTACGGAGGTAAGTATGCCGCAGGCTTGCACAGGGACAGACGGCGGGTATGACTAGCATGAAAAGAAGAAAGGGGTAAAGAAAAGGGTAAAGAAAAGGAGGGAGTGGCCCTCGACGCTGCGGCCCCAGCTGCCCTCGACACCAGTATCAGCCCACTCTCTGCTCAGCCCATAACAACCAGCTCAACATAGAAGCGCTGTACACGCTACTCTTTATGCACCTTGTAAGGGCCGGGCTCTAAGTCTTGTAGAGGTGCTCTATGCTCTTGTAGATGTGCTCTGCTTATATATCTCCTACTAGCGGCGAGTGCTACGAGTTTGGCGGTGCTGCAGATTTAGCGGTGCTAGGGGATTTTAAGAGACTTAGAGACTCTATACGCCTTAGTAGCAGCTTGCCAGCTTTGGAAATAGCTAGTAGAAAAACCGTCAATCACTCTTCAGCGATTTCGGTGAGGTGCGCAGCTACATGGCGCAGCTAGTTACATGGTAGCCGAGCTTAGTCGGCGTTGCGGGACCGGCCTTCGACGCTGCGGCCCTCAACACGCAGACCGCCCGCCCTCGATGCGCAGACGGGCCCATTGCACCATCAACCATCAACCATCAACCATCAACCCACTCTCTGCTCAGCCCGCAACGACCAGCCTCTCTGCTCAGAGGTGCTCTAGGTCTTGCAGACATGCTCCGTCTTGTAGACGTGCTCTGTGCTCTTACAGACGTGCTCCAGGCCTGGCAGAGGTGCTCTGTGCGTGCCCCGCGTCTGACTAGCCGTGTTTGGCTACCCCCCTGTCACCGCCCGGTCCACCGCCCACGGCAGAAACCACGCCGCCCCGCTACACCACACCTGTACACACACCTATTTGCACACCTATACGCACCTGCATACACTAGGCTATAGCAGCAGCATTCCCCACTGACCCTACACCGAGAATTAGCCCATGTTCATAATATCGTCGCGCTCATTCCACTTCCATCGCTCTGAAGCAGCCCCACCGTCCCTCGCCAATCAGGAAGCCGCCACAAGACGCCTCTGTTGCACAGCAGCTTTCTGCGAAAACTCTGCCTTGACACACACGTAATGTATGTTTGCTTCCTCTCCCCTCTCCGTCTTCTCAATCAATCAACTGCTCCATTCATCAGCCAATCATGCCTCCTGGAGAGGAAGTGGGACATGCAAGTCGAAAAAGAAGTCGGACACCCGAGATGGTGCCGTCGACTCATGCTCTTCAACCGCCTGTCAAACGCCAAACACCTTCGCAACCCAGCAGGACACGTCCTGAATTCTGGGCCTCCAACTCCCCAATAACACTCCGTCGTCGCGCACTCCGAGAGCAAACACGTTTGCAACGCAGCAGGACACGTCCTGAATTCTGGGCTTCCAACTCCCCAATAACACTCCGTCGTCGCGCACTCCGAGAGTTCAACAGGAGCATCATTCAGCCCGTTACAGTAGAGCCGCCAGCGCGGTTTGCCCCAGACCAAGTTCCGGTCAAACAGCTCAAGCACTTTGCTCGCCACGGTGGCCCAAACCTTTGCAATATTAGAGGAGTGGGTTGTCTTCATGCTATATAGAATAATACTAACTCGCCTTAGTACCCAGCACCGAAATCAGTAGTCATCCACGCGATAAGCCAATCCCGTTCAAGTCATTCCCGAATGGGAACTGACTCTTCTCAAGCGCAGAGCCAAAGCAACTCTTCTCAAGCGCAGAGCCAAAGCACACAAAGGACGAATTCATCATCAAGAGATCCGGCATGTAAGCAGGCATTCGGAGGTGCAGGGACGGTGAATGGGGTGGTTCGTGAAGTGGAGCGCCCCTCGCTCGGAAGCAGGGGAGAACCGCATGGACGATAAACCAATCTCGACTCCATGGGATACTCCACGAAGATGACATATGGACTTTGTTTTTGACTTTTTTGCTTTACGAGACTGCGCTTTGCTTTTCAGGTTTTCTTTACCAGACTGCGCTTTGTTTTGAGTTTTGAAGGGCGTTACGGCGTTTGTTCTTTTCTTATGCTTCACAGACGCTGCAGGAACGGCTCAGGGTATGGCAGATTTTGTAGATGTCCCTGCTAATACGAGTCGCGCAATGGAGCGTGTCAAAAGAAAATCGTCCCCATGGTACTATTAGTGATGTCCTAATTGCATGTTTGCGAAAAGTATAAACTGCCCACCTGCCCAGACACACGCAAGACAGATCCCCTCTATTCTAGCTCTCGGCTTCAAAATTCAAGGTTGGTACTTGGACAAAACGCATTGTAGGAGAGCTGGACTTCCAGATGGGCATGGTGGGCTACCTCCCCATAATGGGGTGTGCCTGCCTCCCGAATATCGAATACAGATGGCGTGCGCGATGTTTTTCATTGTGCTTTCCTCGAGCCGCTCTAGCGTTGTTGTCATCTGAAAGGGAAGCCCATCTCTTTCTGCCTGGCGTCTCTCTCCCACCATCTCTCTCCTTACCATTATTCTCCAACCATCATTCTTCAACGATCATTCTCCAACCATCATTCTTCAACGACCATTCTCCAACCATCGTTCTTCAACGATCATTCTTCAACCATCTTTTCCCATCCATCTCTATCCGACATCCCTATCCCAGGGCCTCTCGGCCACCATCTCCTTCAACCACCCCCAAGGCCGGTGCTAAGGAACAGACTCCTGCCGAGAATAGGGATCCGGAGGAATTCATCCGGTTAGGAGGTTGTGGAGATCCGCAACGCCGTCCCACGGCCATTGGCCATTCAACAGCCATCGACTATCTAATGGCCGTCTATCATCCCACGACCATTAGCTATTCAACGATTATCGGCCATCGGCTATCGACCATCTCATGGCAATCTGCTACCCATGGCCGTCTGCTACCCGAGGAAATGTCGAGCGCAATCTGGGCAACTCGGCTGACGACTTTGCATGGCGTGGCATCCATCTGGAGATCCGGCGGGCGTTTGATTTTGTCGTCGATAGCCAGCACTTGGAAAAAGCGTGCGAGCAGTACGAATTTCCGCCTGAGGAGAAGTCGAGCGCTCTCTTCAAGAAGCCCCAGTCCACCAAGATGACGCTCACGTCGAGTGCCCCCAGCGCGCGCGGCCTCGGGGGAGGCCATCGCGGGGGCAGGGGAGGCTTCAAACCAAAAGGAAACGGCAACTATGGGCGACGAGCCTCGAGCGGCGCCTCGTTCGGGGCCAACCGCCCACCATTCCTCCACAGCCCGCCCATACCCAGTATGTCTGCGCAGGACTACTTCCCGTGCGGCCTCAACGAGCAGCTGCACGACCAGCTCTTCCACACTGCCAGATCGACTCCGAATTATATCAGTTTCAAAAAACTTCTCTATATAACCTATTACTCTACCCCAAAGTGTCCGGTCCCGCCATCTTATCAGATCTGAGGATAAGCTTACCAGGAAAGAAGAATCACCGCCACCGAGATGGATCCTCGCCACAAGCTCTACAAACAGCCCAACAAACTCACTGTTGACCCCGACACCAAGATGAGTGGCACGGAGGATTCGGCACCAGCGAGCTTAGGCGTGACGCCTGACCTGATTAAGCAAAAGCTGGATCTATTGGCTCTGAGGCAGCCGCTTATATGTCTCCTACCAGCGGCGAGTGCTACGGTGCTGGGGATTTAGTGGTGCTGGGGTTTGGCGGTGCTGGGGATCTGGCAGTGCTGGGGATCTGGCGGTAAAAGACGCGTCTTTAATCAACCACCTATAGCATTACTATACAACGTTTAGGGGCTCTAGAAAGAAGGTAGTAAAGGAGAATATAAAGCTTCATAAAGCTAATTTTGAGGACGGGTTTCGGTCTCACTATATGGCGGTAGCCTCACGATGAAGCAGAGCAGGGATAGGAAGTTGAAACTCTATTACACGGAAAAGACTAAGGTGGAGAGCAAAAGGTAAACAGGCAGAGGCCTTTTACCTGCTCAATCCACGCTAACCTCATGCAGGCCTAGTGCCCCGTCCTTGATAGTGACCATCATACACGCGGGATCACGTGACAAGCTGCCATTCACTCTCTGGCTCGAAGCCTCATGTGATAGGCCGTCAGACTAGGCAACAGCCCATCGTCACGCCATCGATAGCCGCCATGCCCCCTCTTTCATCAGCACACAAACCCCGCGCGAGGTCTTTTTACCTCTATATATATTAGAAAATATCTATAATATTCATAATGCAGATAGAGAGGGCCAGTGGTATTATAGTAGGGGGTTGCCGAGGTTTCAACTCATAGCGGAGAGTTATTCCGACCACTGGGATACCTGAAATTCTGTGGGTTCACCTCCTTCAGGAGTAGAGTACCCCGTAGAGTACGGTAGGGGCGACGGCCAGGAGTTTGTGGGTTCGATTCCCACAGATCCTGCTGCTTTTTTTTTGCCATTTTTGCCATTTTTTGCTTTCTAGCTAGGCGATCGTCTGTGAAAGGAGATAGTGTGATCTCAAACCCACACGATTTTTTACCATGACTACACGTGAAGAGCGTATACAAGCAGCGATCGATGATTATTACGATGCTACTTTTTCCAAGCAGGCGAGCTGCTGCAGAGGCGTACAGAGTCTCGAAGTCTCGAGAAATCCTAGCACCGCCAGATCCCCACACCGCCAAATCTACAGCTCCCAGCGTCGCATACATAACAGAGAGGGCGCCGGCTAACTAAGCGCAGCGTGCGTGCCAGCGACAGGAGAGACTTGCATGTTTCAATATCCGTCCAGCAGCGGCTCCCGTCCCGATGAATCAAGGCTGCGCGCAGCTCTAGACTTTGACAGCTGTCGTTCATTTCTTCAAGTGTATCATGCCGTTACCGGCGCTTGACAGTATCCTGCATGCATCAACAGTATGCACATATCCCAGCGACTTCTTCGGCCATTCAAAGCACATATTTTGTAGAGTCGGTATAGGCGCAGCTGGTACAGGCATCAAAGGTACATATTCAGCGGTTTCTGAGACAGTCTTCTGCCCTAAGATCTCCAATTTACGAATTGCCTCTACCACCACATCTGCCGTAGCAAATCGTTGATTTGGGTCAACTGGTACAGTCCTCCTTTTACGTGTAGCCTGACTATTCTGTAGCTGAGCCCGGGATATCAAGCCTGCCAACATATTGATAGAGTCTTACAACCCTCCAATACCAAAAGTAGCTGATTTCGGTTGTGTATCAGACCAGAAAAAAGTTCTATGACAGTCCGGGCACGCAATTGTACCTAGCACCAGAGCAGGTTGAGGGGAAGTTTCACGGCCCACCTGTGGACTACTGGGCTTGTGGACTTGTTGGGCATGAGTTACTCTCCCGGACACAAACACCAAAGCGACTCTATCCAGGTCCCCGTTTAGAGGCATTAGAAGCCGAACTCAGGGCGCCAGAGGCCGCGCAGATAGCCATGCCATTTTGCCTTAGGCGTTTGCTAGATCCAGACCCAGAAAACAGAATGACGGCTGAATGCGCATTTAATATCTTGAGATATCGTGGAGAAGACGCGCTTCGAATCGCGATTAGCGAGATAAATCGCGATTAGCGAGATAGGCACTGAATGTATTGGGGAGAGTAAAGTTGTGAGCAAGAAGACAAAGACTGCTTGATCGAAATACACTACTGCGAACCCAGAAAGTCTGCAGCGATCTTCATCATCCAAATTCACAAGATCAATAAAGTGGTTCAATTTCTTGGGCCCTATTGCTTCAATTCGCTCCGTTACCGGCTCCTTTTATGCGTTTTCGCGATGACTGCTCACGTCCTTTTATAGTTCTACAATAGGAGGTTATTATTCTCTTACATCCCTTGCTTCTTGTGTCCCTGTTACGAACCTGGAATGGGGACAGCAGCGTTTAAGAATGATAGGACAGTGGGCGCCTGAAGCAAGTAATTACAACGACCGTTACCGATAAGCGTGCAGGACGTACAGAGTGTACAGACATGCATATCCTTCTCTGTCCTACTTTGAGAGATTGAGAGAGCCAGCGGAGAAAAAGGAAACCTCTAAATTCTCAAGAGACTGCGTCAATTGGATGTCTTTTACACCATTCACGGATATTTCGGTTGGTATAGGACTGTTCGGAGACTCGCCGCCTGCTGTGTCCACGTCGGGGTATGAACTGCAGCTGACAAGCGTTGCGAGAGATAGGGGGATAGTTGTGAGAATTCGGAGCATCATTGTAACATTGTGTCGAAAATCAATCGGAAAGAAAGAGAACAGCAACTCTCGAACTTTATTGTCTGGCGAGAGAAATATGGGGTCCCATTTCTGACCCCTATCGACAGCAAGGCCCCCCGAAAGCGGGCCTCCAAGAGGCCCCGATACTTGATCCAGCTAGTCGAATATAAAAGCATCAAATGACATTGTACGACTCACAACAACTTCGTTCAAATTCTTAGCAACTTGTAATTAGAGTGGCAATGCATTCGCTCCTGTTATCGACCATTGTTCTCAGTAGCGCAATTCTTGCTCATAGTTGGAACGAGCAGCTTTCTGTAATTAAGGACGGGGTTTTCTTTGGAAGCAATGGGTACCCTCGTGGATATGTTAGCCGGGCGACACCCGGGTTCAACGATGATATGATGACATACCTATTACCGCCACCGCAAGATACGGGTAGGACAAGGATAGACAGTTCGCATCTCCTTTGCGCGCCAACACAAAGGACTTCAAATCAAACTCAGAGCTTTCCACGCCTCACGGTGTCGCCAGGCTCATACATGGCCATGAAATACCTAGAAAATGGCCACGTCACTTTGCCTGAAAACACGCCCGGCAAACCGATTCATAGTGGGACAGTCCTCGTTTTTGGGACTTCTGAACCAAGTCAGAATGAACTGATAGTCGACGTCCTCCAGTGGACATCTGATGGAAAAGGTGGTGATGGGCGCGGGAGACTTTTAACTGCCCAGAACTTCGATGATGGCAGATGTTATCAAATCAACGGGGGAAACATATCTGTTGCTCGGCAGCGAGAGTTTCCCGACCCCGTTCCAGGTCAACCGGGTTCTATCCATGAACAATGGTGTGAGACTGATGTCTTAATCCCATCTGACACAGCAGTTGGCTCGACATTGACTTTGTATTGGGTATGGCAATGGCCAACGGCTCTAGGAACTCCAGGGGCTCTCAATGGCAAAGATGAGTACTGCACTACATGCTCAGACCTCGATGTTGTAGCAGGGCCTCTTCAGAGCACCAAGTCAAATCCGTTGCCGCAGCAGGACCCGCAGACCTCTGCTGTTTCGAGCTATAAGACCCGCGCCGCAGATACTGTAGATCAAATTAGCTTTCCATAGATACCTCATAGTTGAATTAATAAGCTGCATCGCATTGATGTCGATTCCAAGTATTGAGAGTGAATATTTGTGCCTCTGATCTTAAATGGGTAACCACGGTTGTGACTACAACTTGTAGCAAAGATTTAGACATTAGACCTGGTTTCCCTTGAAAAGGCAGTGCCGCGGTAGTAGAAGCTCATACTAAATTGAACAAGTTGGATGTCGTTGTCTTCGTTCCTGTACTGCGCAGCAAGGGGTCTGAAAAGCAAGCTCTTCTATATTCTTCAGCCTATTATTCCTCGTTTGTCATATTCTTCCTCATTCGTTATATCCTTCTTCTCTCCCGTGTCATTCTTTAGTGACTTGGAAATCTTCTTGAGCGCTGCTGCTTACTCAATAATCAACACTAATACTGACATCATCATGGAATATCTGGAAAGAGGCAGCACATGTAAAGGTAAATGTTATAGATTTCTAGCAGTCTGAAAAGGTAGAGTTTCCCCGGCACTTTACAATAATAGATGCCGTCTCGCTCTCGCGGAGAAATGTGTCAAAGTCACCCTTCCCACCACGCACAAGCATCAAGTCCACAAGAACAGCTTGACTTCCAGAACATTGCCTATTGATGTCAGTGAACGGACATAGCAGCGATAAACACGAATCATACCATTCCACTGCCATCATACTGTTTGGTACACTCTCAGGCAATTGAAATACCGCATTCTGATCTCCAGCACAATCTTTCGGAAATGCTAGCATCGTGAATGGTAGAAATGTGGAGTTACTGAACGTAAGAGTTGCCTCGCAGCTTGCATTGCGAAAATTGGCCAACCTGTAGGAATTAGGAAGAGTACTCGACTGGACAGAGATTGACTTACTGATAGGATATCAAATCTCCCGCCTCAACCTGAACGAGTGGACTGAACAAGATAGGGAGGGTCTGATCGAAAGGAAAAATCTGCGCACAAGCCTTTAACCCACCAGGTTGACGTCCTTTGGATGGGGGATTGTTTGACTCGGAGGCGGTATTGATACCGTCAATATCTGGAAACTTGACTAGTCTGGGAACCGGCTCTATGATTTGCCCAAACGCGAGAGTAGCCGAAGCGGTGTAACAGATGCTCCAAATGGTCTAAGAACATGAGCAGAACGATGCCTCTGACGCCTCCACCGTCAAGACTTAGCACACGAATACCGGCAGTAGGCGGCACATAACGGAAGACCGAATTCGCGAAGCTCACCCCGCACAGTAAACATTCGAAAAGCTCATAGGTGTTCTTCTTAGTTGGTGACCTACGCCCAAATATTTTGATAGAGTGCATGACCGCAAACCATAACCTTTTCCGGCACTCGCACTCGCACTGGCACTGGCACTCGCACTCGCACTGGCACTCGCACTGGCACTGGCACTGGCACCGGCACCGGCACTGGTACACTGGCACCGGCACAGGTACACTCGCACTCGCACTGGAACACTGGCACTCGCACTGGTACACTGGCACTCGCACAGGTACACTCGCACTCGCACTGGAACACTGGCACTCGCACTGGTACACTGGCACTCACACTGGCACACGGGCACTCGCGCTGGCACACTGGCACTCGCACTCGCACTAGAACACTGGCACACTGGCACTCGCACTGGTACACTGGCACTCGCACTGGTACACTGGCACTCGCACAGGTACACTCGCACTCGCACTGGAACACTGGCACTGGCACTGGTACACTGGCACTCGCACAGGTACACTCGCACTCGCACTGGAACACTGGCACTCGCACTGGTACACTGGCACTCACACTGGCACACTGGCACTCACACTGGCACACGGGCACTCACACTGGCACACGGGCACTCGCGCTGGCACTCGCACTGGCACTCGCACTCGCACTCGCACTGTTCGTAAGTTGGTGCGATGAGTCTCCGATGCCGTTGACATTGTCGACTGGATGTACAGCAGATTGAACACTGCAAAGACAGCACAAGAGGAGTGCTGACGCAACAAGAGATGCTGAAAGCCAAAGCCAAGCTGACGAGGGCATCTGGTCGAGAAAATCCTTGACACGAACCGAAAAGAGACCGGAGGAAAATCCACGAGGCCTAGAGGCACGGGAGAATTGCAAGGTAATCTACAACGCAGCGATCATCCTACACATGATTAGTTGTAAAATCATGCAGACATGTAAGTAGCATCGTACCGATTGGCAAGATTATGAAGTGTACAAGACAGCGTGAAGAAGTGATCGTGTCGATACTCGAGTGGCAAAAAGGCTGAGTGGCAAATGTGCCGACGCGTAGAAGACGCGAAACGCGCTTCTTCGGGTAGTCACGTGTCGGACTAGCCACAAAAGGCATAGTAGCAGGACAGCTGGACAGAGACTCATTACTGGCTGAGAGGCCTCGCTCACGGAGTAATAGTAAGATGTGGTCTGAATAAGTCAGTGATGATGCAGAGGCTGTATCTAATTATCGCTGTACCTTGTCAACACTTTGGGCAAACACCAACCATGGACGTTGCTTGTGCCAAAAGGAGCTATTGTCTGTAATGCCCTTTGCAAGCCGAAGTACCAGCGTCCTTGCACTGGACGACCATGCCGCTCTCTATGACATGTTTTGGGGTCGCCGTACAGTTGATCTATTTCATTTTATAAAGTTGACCTTTACACATGCTTGCAAGTCGAATTCCTGCGCTCTCTCGTGGAAGAGTTACTGTACTGTAGATGGTAGAGATTGCCTCTTGATTCTAATAACAATAGAGTCGGTATTAGTCATCTGGGCCATGACGTGGATTAAGCACTGTATGTAGGTCGCTAATGAAATCACATCTCGTGGAGGAGGTGCTAGAAATACATGCATTGGTGGATGACTCGGCTAGGGTGATGCAGGTCAACATGTGCACGATTCAACGAGCGAAGGAAATCCTCACAAGCTTGCCGGGTGAAGGGAGCGAATAGTGTCAAAATTATAGGCCAGGCCACCAGTCAGATAAGAGAAGCCTGCGATCAGATGCGATTTAGCGCCAATAGCCTTTAGTAAGTCCTAAGCTCTTCGTCAAAGGATGAGTTTTGAGACGAGGTGTAGACGCTACGCCATTTTGTACGACCGCGAATGTCTTCTTCGTTATCCTCTGGGGGTATGTAAGGATCCCGTTGCCGTTTTCGTGGGCTGTGGCTACGAAATGCTGGTCGACGATGCTCGAAATGCTCTCCTCCTTCGCTTGGATGTTCACACAATCTTTTGACTAGAAGTGTTTTACGATCATTCCCAAGAGTTCAACCCTCCTTGTCTATATCTTAGCTCCAGGATCGTCGCTTCAGCTTACGAATCTTTATCACAACGTACCGTTACAGCCTCTCATCAGTGTTGCTATTCAGCACCTTCTGGCTAGGTTCGCATGGACTATTTTTGCTAAATCAGTCATCTTTATGCAGCAGGGACTAAAACGGAGACTTTGTGTTTATAATAGTGAAGGAGAGACAAGTATCTCAGATTTCTCTGGGGAGCAGTGTAGGCGATTGTTCCTCTCCGGACAGGATCTGACCCTGGGCGCTGCTGATTTGTGTATCGAAACATGCTGTTGTTATGCGGCAAGAGATGTCTCGAGCAAGCGTCGCTTCGGCTAAACTGCTTTGGCGGGGCAATATTCTGTCGAAAGGGAGTTCGGCTGGCTTGCACGAACTCTAGGCCTTGGGAAGAGTATCGTGTGGGAATTACTAATGCACAAAGGATGGTACAATGGCGTATTTCTCTAGGATAGCATGTAAGTGATAGTTGCGAAAATGGTCAGTTCGCTCACCATCAGCATCTTGAGATACGCGGAAGTGGTAATCCTTCCTACGCAGAATACCATCTAGGCCTACTTGAATAGGTGCACCTGTCCTTGTTTCCGTCAAGAATCCATCCCAACTATTATTAGCGATAATAGCGCACGCAAAGGTGGAGAGGTCGACAATGGTGTTTGCGATCGAGTAGGTGGTGCGGAAAGCTAGGAGAATGCGTGGAGGCGAGGGAGGATGCGAGAGGGCGATGTAGCCGTAGGAATCCGAAAGCAGCGATCCGGTATTCCACGTCTGTGTGTATGTCTTAGCCCTGTTATACGGGAGTGTCATAGCATGGAGTTAGGCTTACTGTGACGAGCTCAAAGTTCTTAAAGTCCTCATCACCGCAGTGGCTTACGCATGTAAACGGCTCCTGTATGCCCAGTCCAGCTGTGCCCACGCAGTAGGATATGTCGACGATGCAAGCTAGCTCCTTGAGCTCGAAGAAGAGCTCGCGCGTGATGGTGTTGTTGCCGGCCTGCGGCAGCGGGAAGGACAGCGGGGACTGGTCTACAGCGCGGCCAGCGGCCCCGACGGCCAGCACGGCCAACGCAAGCAGAGAGAGGGGGCCGATGAGGCAGGCCATCATGGAGCGTCTCTCACATAGTCCGGAGATAGGACAGGCACGAACGGGTGGAGACGGTGAGGTCAGCTGTCTGACATGCTGGGCAAGGCGTCCGGGAAAGTGCAGCGCCCGAACGTAGCCGTTGAGGGGCGGCGGACGCGTGAAGTCCGGGTCTTCGTAGGTAATTTGGGTGTGTGGGAATATGGCAGACGTATTGGGCGACGTGGCGCGACTGACGTTCTGCGAGGCGGTTAAGTTCTGCGTCGTGGACCGAGATTCTCGCTTGTCGTCGGAGGGAAGAGCCAGCAAGATGTTGCCTGCGTCGTTATATCCTGGATGGCGTAGGTAGACTTTGTGGTTGAGGTCTGGTGGGAGATTCTGTCCGCCATCTTGATAGGAAGGTGTTTCGTACTCTAAACGGGGTCAAAGGGTCTCGCAAACTATGTACCTGATCCAACATCACCCCAGAATACTACTCATGCCAACAACACCCATGTCTCCAGCAGCGCACATGTATATTGGGGACTTGCACATCGGCCAGCGGCTCGTCGTCAGGTCCGGACTGCTGTGTCATGTGTCGAGCAGCAAAAGCGTGCCCTCGTCGTGCCTGTCACGTATGCGCGCTTGCGCGGTGCGCTGATAGTAGCGTGCTAGCAGACTCAGATCAGGCGAGGCGGCGGCGGCGGCGACGGCGACGGCTGATTCCCAGGCTCGGGCCACGCAAGCAGGGAGTGCATGTATCAATGTTTTCTCGGCACCGGCACGGCCTTGATGCCAATCTGCTGTCTGGAGGGAGGCGTCCGCCTGCGTCTCGCCCGTGGCCGACGCAGCAAAGTGCAAACAGCATGCACAAAAGCCAAAGCCAATGCCAATGCCAGTGCCAGTGCCAGTGCCAATGGGTCAGGCTCTCGGGAATTGGCAGTGCGTGTGCGTATCGAGGTAAGAGATGTCTCGAGCAAGCGTCGCTTTGGGCGTCTCTGGCGGAGGGCCCGGGACGGAGGGATGCGGCAGCGGCGTCGCGCGTCGTGAGGCCGACGTATGCAGACACTGATAGAGCGGACGGGGGGCTCGCCGGGGGGCTGCTCGTGCCAGTGTCGCAATGACGGGGCGGACGGACTCCATGGGAGCTGTGTGCGGGAGCGATGGGTAAGGGTGGATAGGGATGGGTATGGATGTGGTGGTTGACGGACAGGTGTGTCTGCTCTGGTTGAACTCCCTGTCGACGTTCTGAATCCTCAATTCAGTTTTCATGACTTCAACGAAGCATCACTATATATTGTGACTGCAAGCAGCGGGTGCTCATGAACTGCTAAATGATGATCGAGCCACGACGAATATCGCCTGCAGCTTTCCAGCAATGGCTCCGAACCTTGCTGTGTCCTAGTATGTTATGATTCACGACATGCTTCTTGATGGAAAGCTCAAGCGTGTTGATATGGCCGCTGCTGCTGGCTGTAGTGATCGTGCTATCCGTTGTATTCGCACCAACTTGCGGACCACGAAAGCCCCTCTAAACGTTGTGGGACGTCGTCGTCGGATAACTCCAGTCATGCTAGATGCACTTTGCGAACACTTGATCGACAAGCTGGGTACGTATCTCGATGAGATGATTGTAGGATCCGTCGAATAGCTGGAGAGATAAACGCTGAACTTGGCGACATGGGGCCGGAGACAGGAGCGGGAGGAGTTGTGCGAAATGCGAAGTCGCAGAGTCCCAAAGGGAACTGGGTTAGAGGTGGTTTGATGAATAACCATCGCATTGGTAAGGCAGTTCAGACGACCCACGCCCAACAACCCTTAGGCATTGCCAACCCAGGCTTGAGAGAGATTCTTTTCATAGTTCACACGGCGAGGTATCAGTTTACGATAATGGATGCGTAGAACGGCACGGGTGTGGTTGGATCAGCAACGTATTAGCACGGATATGAAGTAACAAACAAGCGCTGTAGCTTACTAGTACAGCCTGGTTCGCGGAATATAGAGCGGGAACTTGACCGCAAAGAGCGATCCCGGCGTCTGCCATGGTTCTTCGTCCATCTCGGTATGTGCTGCTACTATAAGCCTCCGTGGAACTGTTCAATCTATCCGCTGCGAGGCATGGGCTTCGCCGGCGCTTCCACGCTGTCGGTGCCCTTCTCGAAGGACCCTGAGCGCCACGACAGGACGGCCTGCACTCGATTGCTCAAATTATACAGGAGAATAAATTCAAATGTTGTGCCTAGCTATGCTTGGCTCCGAACTCTCATTTGTCCATAATATATAGCCTAACCTATTCCTCTATGTCCTCTGTATCTGGTGAAGCTATAGTAACATGGGCTGTCGCTATGCGGGGAATTTGGCTATGGCCTGGTAGTATGCAATAGTAACCCGGATCGTTTGGAACTTAAAAGTATTGTGCCCTGGAAACTCAAGGGTTGGATTACGCCCCTAATATAGCAAGTGAGAGAGCAAAGCCGCCTCTTAGCTGCCTTGTGCCTTGCCTGAATCCCCATCCGCCACGTGATGCTGCAGGCTGCAAACGAAACCTGAGCGAGCACCCCCAAATACTTGGTGTATATATACCAATTATTTTCAAACGTCTATTGTCGTAGGTACTGAAGGCCTACAGACAAGACTTGGTGGAGTGGTAATAGTGAGTGGCCCCCATCATCCCAGCACCTGCCAGCACATTGCACAGTAGATAGACTTTGAGGTTTGAGGTTCGAATCTGGCACAGGCCAGAACGCGGAGGAACTTTTTTTTTTTACTATTTTTTTCCAAGCTTGTGGGCAAACGCAAAATGCGAGCGAGTAAATAAAACATGAGCGAGTGAACAAACTAAGCGAGCAAACCTAAATACTTCGTGTATATATACTAATTATTTTGGAAAACCTATTGTCGTAGGTACTGAAGGCCTACCGACAAGACTTGGTGGAGTGGTAATAGTAAGCGCTCCCATCCTCTCCCAGCACCTGCCAGCACATTGCACAGTAGATAGACTTTGAGGTTTGAGGTTCGAGTCTGGTACAGGCCAGAATGAGGAGGAACTTTTTTTTTTGCTGCTGTTCTGACGACATGGACAACTCAGCATCTGGTGGGAATTCTCGCGCATGCCCAACGCCATCACCATCCACCTTGTGCAAAGACTTGTCTGCTACTCCCTCATGTTCGCCAAACCTTGTCCACACTTGTCTTTGTCTTCCTCTTTACAGCGTCGTGAAGCGGACATGTGCTGGCGACTTCATCACCGTCACACCGGCTCACTCATAGTAGTACAGCCCGCTTGCGCAGTCATCTCTTCCTTCCACCAATGCCAGTGGAGCAGCTGGCCCACCACCTTTTGCACACAGATCGAGAATCAGAGACGGATCAATCTGTATACCAATCTTGGTGCAAATGACGTGGACAGGCGACTCTACGAGCAGTACCTGTGACAGTCCATGAATGCCATCACCGTTGAGTCAAAGTAGTATTGTAGTCTCTCGATTTCTTGCGAGAAGCCTCAATGGCACAGTTGGCGGTTGTGAGGGTTGTGGTTGTGATTCAAGCCGTGCAATTAATCTTCATAATTCGAGTCTTACTCACTATGTAGACTATAAGATACATGTATCTCCCGCATCATATCCTCCCATAGAAACAGCAGTGAATTCAGCGTCATCGCATGTCGCTTGCCTCCAACTGCAACATGCTAAGTCATCGGCATGGTAAGCAAAGACCCTCTCGTCGCAATTTGGCAGGGCTTCGCTGGCTCGCCGCATGTTGCTCGGAAAATTCAGTTGAAAGACCTGGGACTGGGAAGACGGGGTGGTTGTTCGTCGTTGCTGACTGCATTAGGCTGCGGTTTAGATGTTCGACGTGCTTCTTCTTCTTCGTCCTCAAGGTCCTCGTGCATCCAAGTCGTCCCGGGCAGTTCACCCCATGTAGGATTCCAAATCTCGTCTTCGATCCAGTTCTTCTTGATGCTTTCGTAAGCCATGGCGTCGATGTCAGACGTTCCAGCGGACTGTTCGAGTTCAAGCTCATTTCTTATCCATTCGCGCTCCTTGGATACTTGGAAGAGAAACTGCTGGTAGGGGCGAGACGCTGAAGTATCGCGTTCAGATGTAGCTGCTGGCGCCTCGGTGACATCTGGTGCAGAAGCACGTCCTGTTTCTTCCGTGGTTGTATTTGGTTCTTCTCCCACCAATCCGACGAAGATATTTCGGACGGCCTTGGTCTCGGGCTCGGGTGATGGTTCGGGAGATGGCAGCTTAGGATCGGGCCTCTTTTCATGGAGCCAGCGGCCGGAAGGCTGGGGTCCTCCTGTATTTTCGCGTGAAAAACACCAACGGTGAGTATATGGCTTGGCCCCTTTCGGCCAGGCCGGGCCCCATCCCTCCTTCCAGATGCCCTGTTCTACCCAACGGGCCCGGACGTTGTTCTCGGCGTTTGCTAGCAAGTCGGCCGTTTCATCGAATGGCAGAATCTGCTTCATCCCGAAGCGCTCTTTCCCATACTGGTACGCGATCCGTTCTCTTTCTCTGAACGCCTGGAGATTAAACTGGTCGTACGGCATCGATCCGAATATGGCGATACGCCGGGCTTGAAGCGCCCTTTCATCATCGAGAGCTTCGTCAGGGCTATCAGGCTGCGTCGTCTCGCCTGACGATGGGCAGGGCGGGGGAGAATCGTCGAAACGCTGCGCTCTCTCGAGGCTAAGCTGCCCTGGGTCTTGCTCCAACCGTTTAAGGGCGTCCATAGCACGGTCAAAGCCTTGGTGTTGGCGGGACAAGGCCATGGCTATGACGGTACGAAGTGAGTAGGAAGGTAGAAGGGTAGGAAGATGGTGAGGAAAAGAAGAGTGGTGACGAGAAGATGAGCGGCCGCGCACTTGGCCTCTACGTCACGTGAAGAGCAGGCTAGCTCGATTAAACAGCCCATCTTTGGCGGCTGCCTAACCTGCTCGTCCTGTGATCCAGAAGCGCTTCCCAGCCACCACCGTGTTTATTCGCGAAGGACTATGTTGCAGATATTCCGTCCTTCTGCCCTTGGGGGGGCGGGGGGAGTGGTTTGTGCGCAGGGCTGAGAGGGTCTGTGCACGCGGCTGGACGCTGCTAGTGCCGATCCCAGAGCACAGACCCTGGCCCTGGCAAGGGGCACGAGGAGCAGCGTGTACAGCGCTTCTATGTCGCGCTGGTTGTTATAGGCTGAGCAGAGAAGTGGGTTGATGGTGCACCGAGCCCGTCTACTCTCTCTTGCGACGGGGCCCCGCGCGAACGCCATGGCTTTCAACTGGGAAAAATTACAAAAGGCTCAACGCGAATTCCCGAAACCGAAATTCGCATCGAGGGCCATAGCATTGACGAAGAGTGCGGACCATAATTCTAGCCTCTCCCTCTGATTTGGAGCTGCCTTTGCTGCGTTCTGCCAAGCCATAAGACATGTATTGCCTGCAGAATGCAAAAAGAGACTTTGTAAGAGACTTTGTCCATCATTGAATCGAGAAGCCTCGAGGATTAGTTTGTAAATGAATGAGAGAAGATCAACGTCTGTAATTAGCGGCTGGCGTTGGCAGAGGGGCCTAAGTATATCCAGAACATCCTTTGAGTCGCTGTCTGCCACGAGCAAAGTTGAGGGTTTGCATGCCTAGCACACATTAGCATTTCTAAATGAACGAGTGGTGCATCCTTGCCAGAACACATGGGTCGCTTGGTCTTTTCTTGAGGTGTCTGCTTTGGGGGATAGGGCAGACTTAATAGCAGAGGAGGACCCCCAGGCCACACGCTGGCGAGAAGAGTACCTCCGCACCGAAGCGCGCCTCGCCCGTCCGCCATTCGTCGTCGAGTTCCCCTCGGAGCTGCCGACTGCCACCATCTACCCTCCACCCTCCGCTCTCCGCTTAACCATTATTAAGAGAGCGCCAACACTATACACGCCTTGCCGCTGTGCTAGGAGGTGGGAGCAATAATGATATCTTAGATGCGCATGATCATGGGATAAAGCCGCCTGCCGATGTTACTCCTACAGTATATGATATGTGCCTGAGCGCGATCCCGAAGAAACCGACTCGGACTATGGTGACAACAACGACGCTGAAGAGGAAGATGATACTCGCACCTACTGTCTACCCTCCGCCCTCTACCCTCCGCCCTCGGTGACTCCCATAACCTGAGGGAGAGGTGATCTGGCGCAGCACGTCCTCGACCCAAGACGCGCCGCACACCCTCTCCTCTATAATAGATTGAGAATAGTAGTTTAGGGAAGGCTAGGAAGGCTAGGGAGGCCAAGAGATAGTAAACTATTAGATGTAGATTAATACTTAGAAGGAGCTTAAGGAGGAGCAGCGCGCATTCGCTGAGGAGGAGTAGCGCGCATTCGCTGAGGAGATGGTGGGATGGTAGGAAGATGAGGCGATGCTAGCGGAGTTCAAAATGACTGAGGACGGCGAGTGAGGGAGGACTTTTCTAGACGCCTCCGCCATCTACCCTCCGCCGCTCTACCCTCTGTTCCTCTATACTCTGTTCCTCTACCCTTCGCTGTCTACCCTCTGTTCCTCTATACTCTGTTCCTCTACCCTTTGCTGTCTACCCTCCGCCCTCCGTGACTCCCACAACCTGAGGGAGAGGTGATCTGGCGCAGCGCATCCTCGGTGACGCGAGGATCCAGCCCTCCCACATACAGCGCCCGCTTGTGAGGCAGTCAGGGCAGATAAACAGGCAGACGCCTTTTACCTAGCTTAATCCCACGCTAACCTCACGCAGGCCTAGTGCCCCGTCCTTGATAGTAACCATCACAACACGGGGATCACGTGACAGGCCACCATTCACTCTCTGGCTCGAAGCCTTCATGTGATGGGCCGCCACACTAGGCAACAGCCCCATCGTGAACACCCATCGATAGCCGCGCCATGCCCCCCTCTTTTTCATCAGCGCCACACAAACCCCGCGCGCGAAAGGTCTTTTTACCTATATATATATTAGAAAATATCTAAAATATTCATAAATGCAGATAGCGAGGGCCAGTGGTATTATAGTAGGGGGTTGCCGAGGTTTCAACTCTATCCCGGGGGAGTTGTTACCGCCCACTGGGATACCTGAAATTCTGTGGGTTCACCTCCCTAACGGGAGTAGAGTACCCCGTAGAGTACGGTAGGGGTGACGGCCAGGAGTTTGTGGGTTCGATTCCCACAGATCCTGCTGCTTCTTTTTTTTGCCATTTTTTTGCCACTTTTGCCTTAGCTTCTAGCTAGGCGATCGTCTGTGAAAGGAGATAGATAGTGTGATCTTAAACCTTATTGGTCACATTTGGCGGCTGCTGCACCGCCAATAGCCAACACTACCAAAGTCTTGTCTTCTTGCCTTTGCGAATAAGTATTACTCTGGGAGTTCTAGAAGGCTTCACTGATGCTTATGGCTGGATGTGATGACACTCGTTATTACCAATCAATTCTATATGCTTCAAAGTCTGCTCCACTAAAAGTTCTACTGTTTTTGATTGATAGTACATGCCATTGCGTCTGATGTAACACAACTCTGAGGTTGGCTGCTGCGCACGCGCGGCACAGGGTGCGGCTGGGCGGCGTGGCAGCATGCTATGCAGTATATACATATACAGCGCTTGTTCGGCTCAGGGGCGGCGCGATGCGGGATGTAGCCAGGCTCACTACTAGTATCTTCATCTATTAGACGTGTAGATCGCAAGATGTTTTCCAGCCAAGGAGCAACTACGAAATTAGAAGATTGTGTCGAGGACGATGTTCTGGGTTTCTCAGCAGACGTGGAGTTGGGCGTCTGCTTGCAGTTGTTGGTGCAAAGCTTTACGTGTTCGGAGGTCTTGCCGGACCAAGCTGCTGGAATGAGCCGGAGAAATAGCAGAAGGCCCAGAACCAGGGCTTCTAAGATACAGGGTATCTATCCAAGGTGAGTCTAGGCAGTAACAATGGAACAACTTACTCACTGGATATGGGGGCTCATGTAGTGTAGATGGACCAAATTTTTTGACGCGATAAGCACGGTACATGAAGGTGATATCGCCAGAGAGTGCGAACGCAAAGCAAGAAGTAAAAAACACAAACTTCCAGCGCCTAACGGTCGAGAAGTTCCAGAAAGGTAGGCGTCGTAGAATGTCGCGGATCCGTGGATCAAGAGGCTTCCGAAAAAAAAGAGGAGGCATTGCTTTCTCCGCTGTGGCAATGCCGGAAACACCTAAAAAACCTAAGATTTGAAGTATGATGGCGATCACGGCAATGATCACAATGAACCAAGGGGTGTTTTCCCCCGGAACTACTTCTGCATCGAGGGTACGCCAGCAGATATAGGTCTAAGGCGTTTTAGTTTCGTGTAATGTCATTTCATTACATTGGGTGCTACGCCAGGTCATCTCTCCCTCAGGTTATAGGAGTCACCGAGCGAGCGGCCAGCCAACGAGCAGGCTGAGCAGCCTCTAGAGCACTCGCTCGCTCGCTCACTCACTCATCCATCTGCATGCCCGTCGCCACCGCCGCCGTCGCCTGCAGGTCAAGACTCGCTCGCTTGTTCCGTGCGATAGCCAGATATTCGTCCAAGTGCGCCAAACAAAAGGGCCGAGACAAGTGCCCAGGGCCACGGCAGGGCTGCGTGCAATGGTGTGAACGGCAACGCGATCGTGTCTTAGCGCGCTAACGAGATCTGGGCCACGCTAGTCTTGGTTCGGGCTACTCCGGGCACCACCCCTCGCCAATCAAAGAAGCCGCCACAAGGCTACTCGCTGCCATCATCTTCTCATCTTTGTAGAGAAGCTTTCTGCCAGCAATCGACCCACCAAAGAGATACCTGCATAAAATTATTACCAATCGATTCTACGTGCTTCAAAGACTGCTCCCCCAACAATCCGGGCAGAGTTTCGCTTCATGAGAAGACGGTGTTCTTCCAGTGCCCCGCCAATGACGGTGGAATGACGTAACACGGCTCTCCAGGAAGCGCACCATTGCTCTGCTTCATCTCCATTCCAGGACGGGAAGAGAGTATGCCCATAATTAGATATAGAGGAAGCGCTCTGCGAAGATGCTCGGTGAGTAAAGGTTATCTGTATTATCCGCTTATCTAACAAGGGATAGCGGAGTAGAGTAACCCTAACCCACCCAACCACCAACCACCAACCATAATGGCAACGCGACGCCATTGTGTCACCTCGATTGCCGCTACAAAGGCATGGCACGTCCACAGCGGGGTCCAGCAGCCCTCTGCCTCCTTTTCATCCCAGCTGAACTCCTTTCCCCCCGCCGTCAACGCCTGAGAGCCTGGTTGTCGCTGAAGCGGAAGCGGAAGCGTCAGCGTGCGACCCGGCTCCGCGCCCTGTGCCCACACAATGTCGACGCACTATGCCAGTGCTAAGCGCCCGAGAAGCGAGGCTGACAGCGTGTCAGCAGCCGGAATGGCTTCGAATTCCATCGGGCTGATGCTCAATGAGACAGATACCTTCAGTCCACCTAGCAGCCAAGCTGTCACCAGAAGCACTCTCGATGAGACGAATACCTTCGGTCCACCTCGCCGAGCCAACAGCCCGTCGCGGCATCACATCACCGGACTGGCTTCTGCCAGTGCTAAGCGGCCGAAACTCGATGCCGACAGCAAAGTCCTGCCTACCGACAGCGTATCAGCAACCAGAGTGGCTTTGAATACGATGGCGTGGATGCTCAATGAGACGAATACCTTCAGTCCATCTAGCAGCCAAGCTGTCACCAGAGGCACTCTCGGTGAGACGAATACCTTTCCTCCTATCAACAAGACGAATACCTTTACTCCGATCAACAAGACGAATACCTCCAGTCCACCTAGCAGCCGAGCTGGCCCGTCGCGGGATACCATGTTGATGGAGAATCAGAGGAAGAGGAAGGAAGCGATGATGACCGACAGCGGATCAGCAGCCGGAGGGGTTTCGAATACGACCGGGCTGATGCTCAATGAGACGAATACCTTCAGTCCATCTAGCAGCCGAGTCGGTACTAGAAGTACTCTCAATGAGATGGGTCCACCTCGCAGCCGAGCCGGTACTAGAAGTACTCTCAATGAGATGGGTCCACCTAGCAGCCGAGCCGGTACTAGAAGTGCTCTCAATGAGATGGGTCCACCTAGCAGCCGAGCTGGCCCGTCGCGGAATTACATGACTGACGGTAAATTCGCAGTCGGAAGGGCTTCGAACGCGATGGCACCGATGCTCAGTAAGACGAATACCTCCGGTCTACCTCTACCTAGCTGGCAAGCTGGCCCGTCGTGGGATATCATGTTGATGGAGAATCAGAGGAAGAGGGAGGAAGCGATGATGACCGACAGTAAATTCGCAGTCGGAAGGGCTTCGAATGCAATGGCGCTGATGCTCAGTAAGTCGAATACCTCCAGTCTACCTAGCAGCCAAGCTGGCCCGTCGCGGAATTACATGACCGACAGTAGATCAGCAGCCGGAAGGGCTTTGAATGCGATGGCGCCGATGCTCAATGAGATGAAAACCTCCAGTCCACCTAGCAGCGGAGCCAGCGCCGGAAGCACTCTCAATAAGACGAATACCTTCGGTCCATCAAGCAGCCGAGGCAGCACCGGGAGCACTCTCGATAAGACGAATACCTTCGGTCCACTCAGGCGCCGAGGCAGCACCGGGAGCACTCTTGATAAGACGAATACCTTCGGTCCACTCAGGCGCCGAGGCAGCACCGGAAGCACTCTCAATAAGACGAATACCCTCAGTCCACCCAGGCGCCGAGCCCGCCGGTGTTGGGACGACTGCACCGGACTGTCTTCTTCAGCATCCCCTCCGATGATAACGAAACCGAATTCAAAGCGTAAACGGCCGCTTCCGGAGGTGTACGACGTCATTCTGCGGCTGGATGACGGGCTGGACAGCAGGTGGATGCCGAGGTGCTTAATGCTGCCAATCAGGGAAGATCCGGATTATGGACGCCAAGAGATTCCGCTTGATGCTTATGACAAGAGCAAGATGCATGTCGGGGACTGTGCTCGAAAACTGTATGAATTTGGACGCCCAGAGATTCCGCTTTGGGCTTATGACAAGAGCAAGATGCATGTCAGGGACTGTGCTCGAAAACTGTATGATTTTGGACGCCCAGAGTTTCCGCCTGGTGCTCGAATACTGCATGAATTTGGATGCCCAGAGATTCCGGGCAAGAGCACGATGCATGTCGGGGATTGTGCTCGAAAACTGTATGAATTTGGATGCACAGAGATTCCGCTTTGCGCTCGGGACAAGAGCACAATGCATGTTGAGGACTGTGCTCTGCACCTGCATACACTGCAAGAGATGAAGGTCATCTGGCTGAGCGCGCGGGACTGCAAGTTGAGGAACCGCGATGAGAACGCGTGGTGCACGGACGTGGTTCAGCCGTTGATGAAGCTTGCGATGAGGCTTGAAGGGAAGAATAAGTTCCAGCTTCAGAGCGTGTACGTAATGCTCCGCTTCGTAATTTGGTACTCGATGCTGATAGATCCGAGCAGACAATCTCAGGACATGGCCTCTGAATTCCTCCCCTCCAACCCGGCCGCCTCTAGCAAGTTCGCCCTGGTCGACCGCAAAGCCACCTTTACACTCTCTTTCTCCAACATGCCATCTTCAGGATTCAAAGACCTATACAACCGCCTGGAAGCCGCGGGCGAGTCGGTCGTAAGTCACATGGCCGACGAGTTTACCAAGACGACCGCCCTCTTCTCCTGCGTACAAGTCAAGCGCGACAAAGGTAAGAGCGAAAAAGGGGATGGCGCAGAAGCCGTACACCAAGCCAGCATATGGATGGCAGCCAGCCTGCGGAAGAAGTGGCAGCTTGCGCGGCGCGTAGGGCTGGCGGATAAGCGCGTTCTAGTGGAACCCTACTTCGCTGTCGTCGGACGCGAGTTGCACACTTATTTTGGGTACATGGTGCCGGAAGAGGGGGACACGGTGCATATCCTGGGACCAGAGCGTGGTGCCATAGGTCGATGCGAGTTGGGGAGTATTCATGGCCTCTTTCTCACGCTGAGGCTTTTTAAAAATGTGATTCGATACGGAAGAGACGAAGGGGATGAGGGATTCTGGGGTGGCTTCATGGGGCCAGTGCTGCAGAGACTGGCTGAAAAAGGCGTTTGATGAGCCCAGGGGTTTTTCCGGGCTGGTTTCTGGAAAAACCAATGTCTATGCCTCTCCTCCTCCTCCTGCTTATGCGTCACGATCCTTTTCCTCTTTTCAGACCAGGAGAGTCCAGCATGAATTGTACATGTCTTGTGTTGTTTACTCGTCGGCGCGGATGACGTAGGGGCCGATGGCGTGAGCCTCACCCTACCGGCGCGCGCTCCCTGCAGGGCCTCGGACCCCTCTTCGCAGAGCCACACGGTTCGGAGCCGCAGAACAGAGCGTCAAGGCCATCAGGATGAGGCTTCAGCTTCATAACGCTCGCCGCCGCCATGCACACCGTAGTCCCCCCCCTAAGGGCGCAGGCAGAGCTCACCCCGCATGTACCCCGGACTCGGGGGCCCGTGCGCGGCATTCCATTGGAGGATGGTGTGGTGATCGAGTGACATGTCTCCTGTCCTCCCGGGCAAACAATGACCCCTCGTCTGCTGCGCCTTCGCTCCCTCTCTCCTGGTTGGTGTTGCTGCCCTCGACGCTAGGGCCCTCGACGCGCAGGCCGGCCCGGTGCACCATCAACCATCAATCTACTCTCTGCTTAGCCTCTGCTTAACGTTCTGTGTCGAGCACTGCTCCTCGTGCCCCTTGCCAGGGCCGGGCTCTCCGTCTTGCAGACGTGTTCTATCTCTTGCAGACATGCTCTGTGCTCTGGGACCGCCACTACCGGATGACTGGGGTACCGGATGACTGGGGTGAATGCATGACTGGGGTGAATGCATGACTGGGGTGAATGCACGACATGATGCACTAGGAATAAGCGCGACTGCCTCGGAGCCACCAGACGCAAGCCGGAGCCTGCCATTGGCCGAATACCGCCTGCCTCCCTCACAACACAACACAATCCTCTCACCATGGAAACATACAACGACGGGGACGGGGGGCGGGGGGCCGTCCGAGGATTAGCAAGCCCGTGCGAACATAGTACAGAGTCATAGTGTAAAACTTGTCGATGGATATCCAAGGTCTGAAATAGCATGGTTTTAATTTTACTGAAAGATGCGGAAACTCATCGGTTCGCCCCGCCAATAGGATATGCCGGTTCAGAACTGGGACCCCCCCCCCCCCCAACGCTAAACAGCCGAGTTGCCATCCCATAACATGCATGCTCTTATACACCGCGCTGCTTTTTTTTTTCACGCGAAAATTCAAAGAGGTAGATGGGATATATATAGAGTTGGGATTACTATAAAGTAGATAAACCTCTAATGGGCGCGCACACCTTTTGCTCATCTCTGCTTCCTGCCTTCTCACGCTCTCGTTGTCCCTTTAATTCCTTCGACTCATGCCCGCCGTGTGAAGGTACCAGGCCATGTGTGTCGGGCTATATAGCTCGGATGGTGGCATCGTTTGGGAAGGAAGCCATTTCTCCAACACGCTCGGTTTTTTTTTTTTTTTTTGGAAATTTCAAATCAATTACAATGTTCAATGTTCAGCACAGATTCTAATGGCGAAATTCGACCCACCTCAGTAATGGTTTGTTTGGTTTTCGCTCCGTCGTCGTCCCGGCCTTTGGCCAGTTCGGCAAAAGACGTCGCGCTAGCCAAGTGTGGACCAGGCGTGAAGTAAGCACATGATTCAGCACATTCACTAATACTCAAGTTGCCAAGCTAGAGACCCATATTCAAGCCTCATTCAACCCTGGGGAGTCCATCTGTATACAATCCAGCACATTCACTAATGCTCAAGTTGCTAAGCTAGAGACCTATATTCAAGCCTTATTCAACCCTAGGGAGTCTATCTGTATACAATCCAGCACATTTACTAATACTCAAGTTGCTAAGCTAGAGACCTATATTCAAGCCTCATTCAACCCTGGGGAGTCCATCCGTACACAATCCAGCACATTCACTAATACTCAAGTTGCTAAGCTAGAGACCCATATTCAAGCCTCATTCAACCCTGGGGAGTCCATCCGTACACAATCCAGCACATTCACTAATGCTCAAGTTGCTAAGCTAGAGACCTATATTCAAGCCTCATTCAACCCTGGGGAGTCCATCCGTACACAATCCAGCACATTCACTAATGCTCAAGTTGCCAAGCTTCGCACGAGTCGTATTTCTGTCGAAATCGCACAAGGCATAAATCACTCAAGGTGCACAGAGTCGAGGGCAGATTTCGCATCCAAGCGACCAAGGATTGTTCCTCTGGAGAGTATTGGTCAACCTGTTCGATTCGCACAGTGCTTTTCCTTTTCCGTGGTGAACAGACTCGTATTAGCAGGGACATCTACAAAAGCTGCCATAACAGAGCCGTGCCCGTATAGAATACAAATGTTGTAATGTCCTCCATAAAAGGTTCCCGTAGCTACCGCTAATGACCGTCGGTAAAGCATAGAATACAAATGTTGTGAATGTCCTCCATAAAAGGTTCCCGTAGCTACCGCTAATGAGCGTCGGTAAAGCATAGAATACAAGTGTTGTAAAATATTTTCAAAACTCAACAAAGCGCAGTCAGAATGAAACCATACTAGTAATGTACATCTCAGCCCTTGGATAGCTTGACCACCGGTCGAAATCGTCTGAAGCCGTCTAATTAGAGATCCTTCTCAGCCTTATGATTTGGTCCAGCGACGGAACTCGAATGTCATACGGCATATTTCCCCTTCAAACAAGGAAGACGCATGCTTTTGAAGCTTCATCGTGTCTGCCCTAGGCATTCTCTGCTTCTTCCGATTTGGCGAGATGGGGCCCCATATACCTTGTGGCTTGACGATCTCTGCTCGCTCAAAATCGACCATCATGACTCGACCAGTCTCCTCGCTCCACAATATGTTGCGAGGCATAAGATCTTTGTGGAGTACTCCGAAGTTGTGAATGGCTTGGGCAGATAGTTTAGCTAGTTGAGTAATTTCGGTCCTTTTTTCGGGGGTGAGATGCTTTATGATGGGTGACCCTCCATAACTGAGGAACATCATATGTACAAGCTTGCAAATACCATCATAGAAGTAGGGTCTTTCTAGGTCTATGTTGCCCAGGTGAACAGGCACATAGGCTCCTTGAATCGGACGGAGAATGTCGTAGAACGTTGCTTCTCGCTCCAGACGAGGAACAAAGTCGATGGGGGTGCACTTGGCCACGACGGTGTATCCGTATGATGTCAGCCGAACTCGGAAAAGGACGCCGCAAGCTCCTGGCAAGCTGATGGGTCTGCAATCAGTATCTAGATCGCCCGCGAGCTGCTCGCGTATGAGAGAAAGGAAGGTCGATCGATCGATCTGGTGTTGGCTAACCCCGTGCGATCGCACGTTAGGGCATGAATCGTCGAGCGAACCGCCTTCGACCAATCCGAGTAAGCATTTCTGGGTGCAATACTGCCCACTCTGTCCTTTGGAGGAGCCTGTGTCAGGAGAGGGGCCTTTGGAGAGAGCCTGGGTTCGAGGGACGTCCCGGAGATGTTGTCGCCTTCGGCTCGGGGTATCAGGCTCGGGTTCTTCATCAGTGGCTTCGTCTGGATCGTCTGACGGGCGGCAGCTTTGACGGCTGGTAGGAGCAGGCCTCGGCCGCAGCTGGATGGGGGATGGGCGAAGGAATCGGTCGTCTCGAGGTGGGCGGTACTCCGCTGACGGCGCTTCGTTGATGGCCATCGTGCTCAGCAAGTCCTCGTAAACGATCTCCCAGCTCTTGAGTTGATCTTCGGCGTCGGCACGCCAATTATGGCTGCGGGGATCCGTCTTCAGCGCCTGAAGGGTAAAAGCTAACATCTGGCCCACAGCTGTGAGATGCAGGCGGTTTGAAGCGTCCGAGCCTGGTGCCCATCCTGTAGATTCCCCGACATCGCCTTTAGGCACGGACAGAAAATAGTAGACTGTTGTAGGATCCTTTGGTATGCGCAGGAAGATGCACGCTTCGCCTGTACACACGCATCCATACTCAGACCCGATATTCACCATATAGGAGAATGCCTGAGTAATAACCGCAGCTATAAGTCTCTGAAATCGGATTCGCGGAGCTTCATCTTTGTGCTGACAAATCACGTCTTCCAACTCCATATCCTCGAGTCCTTCGTATATGTAGCCAAGCGGCAGCTTGTGGGGTGCTTTGTACTCGATGATGAAGGCTGCCACGCGGTTTTCTTTGTTTTCAGTGCTGGTGTTGTAAACACAGAATTGGTCTGCTCGAGGTCGGGAGGATCGTGTCGTTTGCCCTTGGCCAGCCGCGACTGCATCCGAGAGCTGCATCTGTCTCATGCCCGCTTGTACCTGGGAGTCCGGGGTGAGCGTGTTTGCGTGGTTTAGAAATTCGACCGATCCTTGTAGGCTGAACTTTTTCCGCAGAGTGTCATCAGTATATAAGCATTTGATAATGTTGGAGACATGATCCTCGACTGCAGAGCGCAAAAACATGTTCAGATCGAGCTCAGAGCTAAGCTTCCTTCCTCCGATATCTTTGCCATAATCCTCCAAAGTGTGCAACGACTTGAAGCATCGCTTTGACATCAAGTCACACTCTACAAGAACGTTCCAGATAGCTGCCTGTTGTTCTGGGAAGTCTTTCCATTCTCGCAGTCTGTCGGGCCGAAGCTTGTTCTTTGCGTTCGAAGGGTCGCCTTGCGTCGATAGGGTCGGATCGGTCTCGACGGTGAGACTGGCGTGGAGGTATTTGTGGCAGCCATCGAGAAATTCTGGGAGGTTCGTTGGGCGCGTTCGCTCTTCTGCCTGTTCGCGCCGTTGTTGCTCCTCTTCGCGCCGTTGTTGCTCCTTTTCAAGCCTACGCTCCGTTTCCAAAAACAGGGCTTTGTAGTCGGGAGACGGGTCATCCATCTTCTGCGGCGGAGATAGATTAGCAGCAAAGGGCGTCTTTTCGAAGGTGGGGTCAGCCCGGCATGACGTCGGTCCATTAGTCAGACGAGACTCTGCCAAGCCGTCACGTGATCTCGGGTACTCAAGGCTCGCATCGGTCCGAAGCTTGTTCTTTGCGTTCGAAGGGTCGCCTTGCGTCGATAGGTTCGGATCGGTCTCGACGGTGAGACTGGCGTGGAGGTATTTGTGGCAGCCATCGAGAAATTCTGGGAGGTTCGTTGGGCGCGTTCGCTCTTCTGCCTGTTCGCGCCGTTGTTGCGCCTTTTCAAGCCTACGCTCCGTTTCCAAAAACAGGGCTTTGTAGTCGGGAGACGGGTCATCCATCTTCTGCGGCGGAGATAGGTCTTTGTAATTGGGAGACTGGTCAGCCATCTTCCTCTTGTTCTCACCCTTGTTCTCACCCTTGTTCTCGCCCTTGTTCTCGCCCTTGTTCTCGCCCTTGTTCTTGCCCTTGTTCTTGCCCTTCTTCCTGCCCTTCTTGGTATTGAAGACGTGGCTACCCATTTTAAACAATCACGAGAGGTATAATGTGCAAAGAAAGTGGGTAAAGGTTGTGAGGGCTGTGTGGGCATGCCTTTAAATAAGAATTAGGCAAGGTCCAACTCCTCGAGCCTTGTTAGTGAACAGCTCATGCTATTGTCCATTAGGAGCTGTTGCTAAGCACATTGTATAAATACTCCGCCGCAAGTGGCGAACATGTGGGTCTGTGCATATATGTTCGACGTCATTCGCGCGTCTAGCGCTAGACCGTGCAGCCGGTGAATACAGAAGTTTACAGGAGCATGTCTTGTTACAGGAGCACGTCTTTGTTGCAGGAGCGCGTCTTTATTATAGGAGCACGTCTTTATTATAGGAGCACGTCTTTATTATAGGAGCACGTCTTGGGGGCAGCCTAGCATAACATTGGTCTGATTGTTCAACAATACTCTGCTAAGCCATTACGTGATCTAGAGTGCTCGAGGCTTGTATTGGTCTAGACGGTGAGAACGGCGTAGAGGTATTTGTAGCAGCTATTGAGAAATTCTAGGAGGTTTATTTTACGTGTTTGTTGTTATTCCTCCTACTATTATTTGTCCTCTTTATGTTAACGGGTTCGTTGTTGTACCTCCTCCTACTATTATTATTATTCCTCCTCCTACCGTTGTTGTTCCTCTTCACGTTGACGCCGCTCTTCCAAAAGCAGGGCTTTGTAGTCGGGAGACTGCTCAGTCATCTTCTGCGGTAGTGGTTGATTGGTAGCAAAGGGCGTCTTATTGTAGGAGCAAGTCTTGTTGCAGGAGTACGTCTTGGGGGCAGCCTGGTATAATATCAGTCTATTTGTCTGACAACACTCTGCCAAGTCAATGCTGCCTAACAACTCTAGATAACGAATCTTTTGAAGATTGACTTAAGGAATTCAAGGATAAAGTTAAACTTCGGCCTAAAGATAGTTACTCACGGCGATTATTTGTCGAACGGGTCTATATGCTATCGATAATTTATAGAGGATATATATGCACATTAAGCATTACTAAAGCGTAGAAGGAGGCCCTTTGGGTCCGCTTCTATTTAGGGCATTCCTTCCTGCTCAAAAGATATTATTGCACGAATAGAACAAGTAATTCCTAGTATATACACACTACTTATACTAGGTCAATAGTCTGACAGTCAAAGGTCTTATGTGAGATGTAGAGATTGAGGAAATAAGGTAATCAATTGTCTGTGTAGTATTCTACGTATCTAGAGCTCCTTTATAGTACTAAGGTGAATGACGAAGTCATAAGTAATCACGGACTGTACAAAGGATCTTATTAAGGCCTTACATCTTATCTTATGATTGAGAGAAGCAGCGGAACTAGGGAGATATATATTAGGCTAAGAGCAATTCTGTCTATTACCTATAGCAGTCTGTGTATGCTGCTGATCGTCTGTAATATGTCTGCCCTAGGCATTCTCTTCCTCTTCTGATTTGGCGAGATGGGCCCTAATATAGCTTATGGCTTGACGATCTTTGCTTGCTTAAAATCGACCATTATGACTCGACCAGTCTCCTTGCTTACTAATATATTGTTTGTGTTCGCAGGGTTGCCTCGCGTTAATAGGCTTGTATTAGTCTGGATGGTGAGACCGGTGTGGAGGTATTTATAGCAGCTATTAAGAAATTCTGGGAGGTTTGTTTCACGCGTTCTTATCGCTTTTTCTTTGTTTCTTATTGGTTTTTCTTTTTTTCTTGTCGCTTTTTTTCTTGTCGCATTTTCTTTTTTTCTTGTTGAATTTTCTCCATTTCTTGACAAATTTTCTTCGGTTCTTGTTGAATTTTCTTTATTTCTTGTTTAATTTTCTCTGTTTCTCGTTCTATTTCCTCTGTTTCTTGTTGAATTTTCTTCGTTTCTCGTTCTATCTCCTCTATTTCTCGGTCTATTTCTATTTCCTCCCTTTCTTGCTGTCGCAGCTCTTCACGTCGACGCCGCGTTTCCAAATACAGGGCTTAAGACTGGTCAGCCATCTTCCTCTTGTTTTTGCCCTTCTTGGTATTGAAGACGTGGCTGCGCAATTTTGAACAATAATAAGAGGTAGAGTGTGCAAAGATAGTGGGTAAACGTTGGGTGTGTTGTGTGCGAGAGAGAGAGAGAGCTGGGTGGGTGTGCCTTCAAATAAGAATTAGGCAAGGTTCAACTCCTTGAGCCTAGTTAGTGAATAATTCGTGCTATTGTCCTTTGGGAGCATTGTACAAATCGTCCGCTGCAAGTGTTCAGCCGCTGAACACGTAGGTCCGTGCATATATGTTCGACATTATTCGCGCGTCTAGTGCTAGACCGCGTAGCTAGCTAGGTTCCTCATCATGAACGCAGAAGTTTGCAGGAGCACATCTTTGTTGCAATAGCACGTCTTGTTGCAAGAGCACGTCTTGTTACAGGAGCACATCTTTGTTGCAGGAGCACATCTTGTTGCAAGAGCACGTCTTAATGATGGTGGGAGAGAGATGATGAGGAGAGAGATGGTGGGAGAGAGATGGCGGGCAGAAAGAGATGGCTTGCCTTTTAGATGACAACAACGCTAGAGCAGCTTAGGGAAAGCATAATAAAAACAACCATGCACGCCATCTGTATTCGGGAGGCAGGCACGCCCTTGTGGTTCCCTATGGTTCCTGGGACGAAACTTGTACTCGGCGTGACAGCCCAAATGACATGAGGCTTCGCGCCAGACGGTACATGGCTGCCTGTCACGTGAACCTGGGTGAATGGTGGCCTGTCACATAATCATGCGCATGACGTTAGTTTCACGCTAATACCTATTAGTGCATGTTCGTTAGGGGTTAGTGGAGCTTGGTTTTTTTGCTCTTTTCGGAGCTATTGCAGGGGTAGTCCAATAGTAGAAGAAACTAATTTTTTTCCAAGTGTAAGGTTTCCTTAGACTAGTAGTAGCATGGATTCTGAGAAGTTTTCGCTAAGCGGTAAAAGAAAGCCCTTGTACTAGAGCATGGCTTTTAGCGAAACCTCGGCTGTAATTAAATCTAGGATAGTTGAAATTTGGCGAACTCAGTTCCTAAGGGTGTTTGGGGTTGTAGTGGCGGGTGGGCTCGTTGACGTTTCGGGGTTTGCGGTCTTATCGGCGTGTGTGAGGGGGTAAGAGAGTCCATCGAGCGGTTCGAGCTGCCTATTGAATTCGTGGGGTTGATTACGAAAGTCGGTCGTTTTGCGGATTAGGTTGCTTCGAATTGCTTTCGTCGCTCTCGCGCGTACCACGGGCGTGAAGGGTTCCGGCAAGCGTGTATTACATAATTACCACGTGCATGGTCGAAGCCGCACGTCTGCAAGCCGCACAGACCCACGCGGTCGGCAGGTCGGGCTGAGTGGGGGGGAAGTGGGGGGGGGAGTGGTTTGTGCGCAGGGCTGAGAGGGTCTGTGCACAGGGACGGATGCTGCTAGTGGCGGTCCCAGAGCACACGACGGAGCAGCTGAGGGGCTCGTCTGCCAGACCCAGGGTAGACCCGGAGCACGTCCGCTAGAGCACAGAGCATGTCTGCAAGAGATAGAACACGTCTGCAAGACGGAGAGCCCGGCCCTGGCAAGGGGCACGAGGAGTAGTGCTCAACACAGAACGTTAAGCAGAGGCTAAGCAGAGAGTAGATTGATGGTTGATGGTGCACCGGGCTGGCCTGCGCGTCGAGGGCAGCAACACAACACCAACCCAAATCAGCTATAGGTTGATCTATAGTGTAAGAAACAAATATATAATTGCATCAGTGTCATCATAGTCTTCATCCCTGTTTTCATTCCCTGCGTTCAATTGCATATGGATGCTCTCGTACAGCAGCTACTATAGCTGTATAGCCCTCGAGTTGCAGCAGAAGTTGCCTGAGCATCCACAATTGTAACCTTTCCTTCATGGTTTCCTTGCTTTTCAATTCGCCTCGTACTACCCTCCATGCACGGTTGACCCTTGAAGGAGCTGACTGATGTGGCCAGCTGAGTGAGTAGCAGGAAGCTATCCCTAGCAAATAATCTAAATAGCATTCCTCAGCCTCCGCTCCTCCTTGAGCTCCTTGAGCTTGCGCACCGCCTCATCCAACGGCATCATATCGCCCTTTTGCTGCGTCTTGGGGTCATCGCGGTTCCTGATATTCACCGCGCGATTATCCCTTTCCTGCGCACCCACGACCAGAATGAAATTGTACTGTGCCAGCTGCGCATTGCGAATCTTCTTCTGCAGCGTGTTGCCCGAGTTGTCCACATCCACGTACAGCTTCGCCTTGTGGCACAGTGTCTGTACCTCCTTGGCATACTCTTCGGCGTCCTTCATGATTGGGATCACCATGACCTGCCGCGGAGAGAGCCACATGGGCCATTTGCCTGCAAAGTGCTCTGTGATGACCGCGATGAAGCGCTCAAAGGAGCCGACGACGGCGCGGTGGATCATGACGGGCCGCGCCAGGCCAGGTGGCAGGCTGCCATCTGCCTTGGCTTTGCCATCGGCGGCCGTTGCGGGGCTTTCGCTGGTGCGGTATTGCAGGTTAAAGTTCTGCGGCAGCTGAAAGTCGAGCTGGATCGTGGCACACTGAAACTCGCGCCCTAGCGCATCGCTAACGGTGACGTCGATCTTTGGCCCGTAGAAAGCACCATCTCCCGGATTGAGCACCCAGTCATCTCCCTTGAAGTCGCGAAGGGCTTGCGCGAGCTGCGCCTCTGCGGCTTCCCATTCCTCCAGCTTGCCCATGTATGAGTCCGGGCGAGTCGAGAGCTTCAGCTTGAACGGGAAGCCAAACATGGCGTAGACCTCCGTCATGAAGTCGAACATGCCGCGCAGCTCCTCCGTCACCTGATCCAAGGTGCAGAAGATGTGCGCGTCGTCTTGATGGAACTTGCGCACGCGCGACAGCCCGCTCAGCGCGCCCGAGGCCTCGTTGCGGTGGAGGGCGGTGAAGTCGGCTACACGCCAAGGAAGGTTGCGGTAGGAGCGCTCTTCGCTTGCAAACATGATGGCGTGGCCAGGGCAGTTCATGGGCTTGAGCGCAAAGAGGCCCTTGTCCTTGTCCGTGCCGGGATCGAGGGTGCCCTCAGCGTCGACTGTGTGTCCCGGCGTGTGGTCTTTGATGGCCAGACGGAACATGTCTTCCTGGTAGTGTTGCCAATGGCCCGATCTCTTCCACAGGTTGACATCATACATAAGCGGCGAATGGATCTCTTCGTAGCCTCGCTCCCAGTACTGCTCACGCAGCATTGACTGCAGCGCATTGAAGATGCGCGTGCCATTGGTCAGGAAGAAGGGCGAGCCTGGCGACATCTGGCTGTACCAAAAGAGCTTCTGGTTCTTTCCGATTTCCTGGTGGTCGCGCTCCTTAGCCTCTTTAAGAAACTTGTCCCAGTCCTTCATCATAGCATTATTAGGGAAGGCGACACCCGAGATACGCTGCAGCGAGTCGTTGGTCTGGTCACCGAGGAAGTAGGCTGCGCTGTTGCTCATGATCTTAAAGGCTGTCACCTGTCTGGTATTTTGGATGTGCGGGCCGAGACAGAGGTCGACGAGCGAGCCATTGCGGTAGACAGTCGTGCTGCCACCATCAGGCACAAACTTGTTGACGTAGTGTAGCTTGTACTTGGAGTACTGAAAGAGCTCGCGCAGGTCCTCCTTGGCGACTTCGAGGCGCTCAAACGGCTGCTTCGCCTTGACAAAGGCCTTGACCCTGGTTTCGAGCAATGACCAATCCGACTCCTTGACGGCTTGGCCTGCCGCCAGAGCCATGTCGTAGAAGAAGCCCGTGGCTGTAGGCGGGCCATGGGACAGGAGGCAGCCGTACTCGCACTCGGCAGCCTCGCCTAGAATATGCGCGGCCGAGTGCCAGAACACGGCCCGGCCTTCTGCATCATGGATGCTGCGATACGACAGCGTGCAGTTGCCTTCCAGCGGGCGCGCCAGGTCCCACAGGTCGCCGTCGACCTTGGCCACGGTGACGTCGGCCGCCTTGTCCTTAGGGAGCTCCTTGAGCAGGTGCGCTGGTGCCGTGACCCAGGCGGTGCCTCGCAGCGAGACGACATTTCCAGCGCCAAGGTCAAGCGCTACAGTAATTGTATCACGAGGTTTGGCGGTGAGTTCGGCATCGCGACGGACTTTCAGCTGCTCAAACAAGCGGTTGCGAGCGGTGAGCACTTCGGGAAGCTCGTGGGCGGGGGGGGGTACACGCGTCGGCAGCTCGGCCTGCGGAGCGGACGCCATGGTGGCGGCCCGGCGGATGGCGGAAACTGGGCAACGGGCGATTGCGGTGGCGCGAAACAGAGGTCGAGGTCGTGGTCGTGGTCTGCAGGGCGAGAGGAACCGCGACTTCATGTCGGCTGCGATGTTGGTGAGAGGCAGTAAGCGAGAGGTCAGGCTGGATGAGTCATCGTCGCTTACGAGCCCCTCAGCACATGATCCAGCATATTCAGTCAGCAGCCCACATTAAGCCGGCCTATATAGATTCCGGCCACCCCTAGATTCCGGCCACCCCACCAAAACCTTACCGCCACCAAAAGACGCGTCTTTTATCAACACCACTTATTCAAAATGGATCATCGCGAGTCTCTTATACAAACTGCTCTCTCTGATTTTAATGCTGGCAAATACCCCAGCGTACGAGCTACTGCAAAGGCCTACGGCCTACCTCGCTCCACGCTTGCTGATCGCCTGAAGGGCGCGACAGATACGCGTACCAGCCATGCCCACCAGCAACTGCCTGACAGACTTCGACTCCACGGCTCCCCGGAGCCCTCGAGCTGTCTCTTTTTCCACCCTCATGGCGAACCTCAGCGACGAAGAGCCGGAACATTCAAAAAAGAAATCTTCAGATGGCTCTGATGGCCCTACATCGCCATCATTCCTCAAAGGTAAGCTACCTCTCTCCTCGCCATCCCCGAGACAAGACATCCATTGCTCTCTGCCGGCCACTGCTGACACGAAGCCATCAGCGCCATCAGCGCCATCGACTGGCTTTCTGACGCTCGCTATCGAGCGACTCCATCACGGAAGCCATTACTTCCCCAATCAACGACGCCGCTGCAGCTCGCGCAATGCAGCTGACTGAAGACATCCAGAGGGCTTAGGATGCCGGTTGGACCAATCCAATCCCATTTAACTATGAGACCATGTCGGAAGCCATTACTTCCCCAACAACGACAGCGCTGCAGCTCGCGCAATGCAGCTGACTGAAGATATCCAGAGGGCTCAGGATGCCGGTTGGACCAATCCAATCCCATTCAACTACGAGATAGATCAGGTTCCGGTGGCAGGAGGATACCTAGTGGCAGGAGGATACCAGATGCTATAGTTCATCGGGTTTGCACTACCCGTATAATGTTGGGATAGGTGTAGCAGCTAAACATGTCGGCGCTTATATGTTATTGTATTGTTGTATTTGTTGTGAGGCAGGCGGTATCCTGCCAATAACATTTTTTTCAAAACTCGAGAGTTGATATAGCCGTCCCTCAGTGATAAGATTTCGATGTGACCTTCTCCAGCAGCATGGCTCGTTCTGCAGTGGCTCGTTCTGCAGTGGCTTATTCAGCTGCACGTGCCGTCGGCTAAGTCATCACTTCACAGAACACAGAACCCACCCCGATTTTTGCAACCGACAGACTGGAACGCCGACGTTTCCAAACAAACGGGCAGCCAATCACGGCGGGCGGGTGGGCGGGTCTAGCCGTCCTTGGCGCACATGCTCGGCTGGCCACGCGCGAGTTTATTTTATCTTCAGCTCTGCTAGACCCCATAACTCTAGATGGCGGCAAGCTGACTAGTATCTTTCCACCCACCCATACTATTTTTACTATGGATTCTTGTGAGGAGCGCATATAAGCAGCGATCGACGATTATTACAGTGGTACTTTTTTTCAAGCAGGCGAGCTGCTGCTGAGGCGTACAGAGGCTCTGAGTCTCTCGAAATCCTAGTACTGCCAGATCCCTAGCACTGCTAAACTCCTAGTACTGCTAAATCCCCAGCACCGCCATATCTACAGCTCCGCCAAACTCACAGCACCGTAGCACTCGCCGCTGGTGGGAGACTGTAGAGCTGAGAGACTTGGCTATGTACATGATGCGCTGGTACTAAGCGGCTGCCTCGGAGCCAATGGGGCCGCTGTTGACGATAAACACTAGGACGCGTCCCCACTGTGAGCGTGATGCAGTGGGCCAATCACCGCGCGTCTGGGCACGAGCCACACTCACCGTCCTCGGGCCCTGTCGCTGAGGCAAACGAGCTATTCAGCTGTGGCTTGATCAGCTGTGGCTCGATTAGTAGTGGCTCGTTCAGTAACTAGTTACCCTCGCGGTTGTTATGTAAGTGATAATGACTTATCTAGCCTAACCTCTCACTTGCTGCCTCTTACCAACACTATAGGCAATATAAAGTCGCGGTTCCTTTCGCCCTGCAGACCACGACCACGACCTCAACCACGACCTTGACCTTGACCTCGACCTCTGTTTCGCGCCACTGCAATCGCCCGTTGCCCAGTTTCTTCCGCCATCTACTAGGCCGCCACCATGGCGTCCGCTCTGCAGGCTGAGCTGCCGACGCGTGCAGGCCCTCCCGCCCACGAGCTGCCTGAAGTGCTCACGGCTCGCAACCACTAGTTTAAGCAACTCAAAGTCCATCGCGATGCCGAACTCGCCGCCAAACCCCGCGATGCGGCACCTGCTCAAGGAGCTCCCAAAAAACAAGGCAGCCGACGTCACCGTTAGATCTGGCGGTGCTGTAGATCTGGCGGTGCTGTAGATTTGGCAGTGCTGGGGATTTGGCAGTACTAGGATTTCGAGAGACTCAGAGACTCTGTACACCTCAGCAGCAGCTCGCCTGCTTTGGAAATAGCCAGTAGAAAAACCGTCCATCGCTCTTTGTATGCGCTCCCCACGAGACTCCATGGTAAAAACAGTGTGGGTGGAAAAATAATGTATTTTGTTGGCGGTACGCGATTTCGGTGAGGTGGGCAGCTATATAATGGTGCACCTACATGGTAGCCGAGCTGTAGCCGAGCTTAGATGCTGGTGGGGGATGACGTGCGATATCAGATAGTGTTTGTGCGCTGGCAGGGATTCACGGGCAGCGAACTGCTGAGTCCAGAACCCCAAATAACGACTCCACGAATTCTCAATCGGCATGGTAACGTTAGGTCTGTTAGATGGCACAACCTTGCGCTCGGTAGGGTCTGTTTCTGGGCGCGCTTCGCAGCAATATCAAAATCATGTTATGAACACAGAGTTTGCGGGAGGGCAGTGAATTAGGCGGCCTTTTTGTTTTGGTCCCCCATCGGAGTTGTTTAGCGTTACAAAACCGACTAGTCCCCCCCCATCGAAACAGGTTCAATCACAAATGTTTCCGAGTCGAGCGATGCTTTTCTAATTTTGAGGCTTCTCCTAGCCTGTATAGGGTTATATTTGGAGCTTGTGCAAAGTACAAAGTTCGCACCAATTACGCCAACGAGACTTCATCAAAGCATAAAGGAGCGAGGACATGGCTAGAACGTATGGCTAAAATCATAGCTCTCCGTACGTGAAAATAAACCATCACCTAAAACATCACTCAAAGCTTCCTGCTTGTTATATAAGTCTATTATTTACTAATTGAATAAGGCTTTATATAGCTTAAAACAGGCTAGTAGGTAGTAGTAAATACTACTTAGTAATATACTATTCGAACTATCGATCCGATTTTGTCCATCTAAACAGATCGCTCGGCCCAGCTTTGAATTATGCCCTCAAATGTGGCATCATATTCTTTGAGACTGACAGAATCATGATGACGAAAGGTGTTTGGTTGGACATAGAGCAATGGTGGAAGCTTATGAGCCAACACGACTTTGCGCCACGCAAGGAATTCTTCAGTTACCTGAGTAAGATCCTCGTAGTATGAGCGGCACTTATCAACCTGCGCAGTGCAACGGTACATATGAAGGCGTAACAGCATTCGCCCGAGCGCAGGCTTTCCATGTGTCAGAATTTTGAACTCGTCGAGCCTGACGATGAGTTTCTGTTCCAGAAGGTCGAAATCGATCAGTAGTACGCCTCCTCCGTCCTGAAGCAAACATCTCAAGACGGCGAAATGAGCCTAAAACTACAGTCAGGAAGTATCCTTGTAAACAGTAAGGTGGCGGCATACCCTGCTGTGAGCGTTGCCCCATGTCTGTCAAGCAAGTTAGCGGAATATAGCTCCATCATCTTCGTCATCACTTACTGCATTGTCTACATTGAAGTTTGCCAGTGCTTTCAAGCCATCAATTCCCAGTTGCATGTAGGCGTTGTATATCACTATAACTCTGTAAGTTGACACTGCGAGCCAAGGAGGAGTTTGAATATACCATTATTCGCTGTGATTTCACTGTCATCCCCAAAGCCAAATAGTACGAGAATATCAGGCTCATCTATGAGATAAATACCAACGAGTTCGGCTCGGCATTCGTCAAGTGTAGTAGCAAGGTCACCAAATTTACCAGTCCAAGTTTGTCCCGGCTTATACCATGAAGTAATAGGTTCCTTGGTAAGTGGATCAATCGGTCGGTGTTCGGCGCTGAGGTCGCCGTGCTCTTCCTGGACGATCATCTTACCTGTGCCATGACCAAAGAGCTCGTGTAGCACAACCCAGAGATAATATGCAGCATATTTGTGCTTCTGGAATGTTGCCGCTTCTGATTCATGGATGAATGGAGGGATGCGTTTCGGATTAACCTCCGCGGTCATACGATTGGCTATAATCAAATTTTTGGAACCGCAGTTTTCTCGAATGTCATTGTACTGTTCCATGTTAGCTACGAAATTTCGAATTGAGGTTTTCAGTACGTTCGGAAGATTGACGCCTGGGAATACCATGCTTGAACAGTATGCCAGAGCTAGACTATTAGCCAAGGTGCAGTCAAGATTGCATTCTAAACTTACTGTGAATACTGGCTACATTGGGAGCCTCGAACGTCGTCTTTTCGAATGGACCTGTACCATCTTGGTGCCCTTCAACCCAAGGAAGTTTCTTGATGAATTTTGCGGAGTGTTGAACTAGTAAGGTCAAAGATTCGTCGGCTTCGGCAATCCCCACCAATCCCTCGAATTCCGCTCGAATTCCATTGGGGTCCCGGTATGGCTCCACAAACCCCAAGACGTTCTCCACCTTCGGGTTCCTATCCTTGACCCAGATCTTCAATGCGTCACGGTACATATCTAAGCTGCCAGTTTGGAAGCTTTCGATATATCCCCGTAATATGATTTGCTGGGCCTCGTTCGCATAAGGAAGAGCATGGGAAAGCTCAGTGCAAATCTTGCTTAGCTCTTCGCTATGGTCACCACCTTTTATTTCGATCTGCCCAGCAGAGCTTTGGATCGACGTAGACGACTCCAAAACCGCAGCTTGCAATACCTCGTAGGAAGTCATTCCCACTGACGAAACCTTCCTGATTCGGGTATTCTCTGGCCAGACATGGCTTGATTCCAAGACACTCGACAAAAACGTAATGTCCTCCGGAGTAATCGAATCCGAGTTTGGATAATATGAACTTTGTGCACTGTCATTTGGATAGCCCAAGCTGAAAGGAGGGATAGAGAACAGATGATCCGCAATCTGACTGTAGAGACTCTGCAACTTGTCCGACTGATGAGAGACTGATTCAAAAAATTGCCGGCCAGTTTCTGGTATGAATTTCTGATCGCCGAAGCCCTAAATACTATAAGCATTCCTAACAAAAACGAGGAGATAACATACGTAGTAATTTCCGATATTGGATAGGAAGGTAGCAGCATAGAGAAGGAATTTGTCAAGCTGCTCTTGTGTGACATTGCATGCCGAAATCAGTCGAGGCCAGTGACCGGCGCAGTTTTCATGGAGTTCAAGGATGAAGTCAAATATGGCTATTGCCTCTGGAGACACTTGGCGTAAGATAATTCGGGTTCCGTGCCACGCGGCTCTAGTGAAGGAGATTTAGGTGGCAGCTCGTCAGAACGGAATCAGCAAGCTACCTTGCCATGTAGTGAGCGGAAAGCTTGTCTTGCTTCGCCAGGCCGTCAAACACATCTTTGACGAACAGACTGTGAATATATACTTGAGAAAGAGGCGAATGCGCCATTTTCATCGATCAAGGCAAGAGAACGTAGCGGCGTTGTGTGTGGTTAAAGCTTGAATAATGGTATGTGAAGAATTTTGGATCGTCCACGGTTGGACCTTGGCGGCCGGCGTAGCGCGGGGTGGCTTTCACCACGTGTCAACATGATAATTAAACTGTTCCCTCCGCATCGAGCCATCCATACGAGGTTAAGGCGCGTCAATTCTCCTGAGACTTAACCACGGCATTAATTTTGCAATACAGTCGCTCGAACTTCAGAACGTAATACATTCGATACGAAGAAGACATATCGTTTTAAAGAATCTCGAGTGGCCGGCCCAATAACGCCAGAAACGGTGCACATCAAAATTTTGTATGGTTAACCTGAGACTACTGAAATATTCAGGCTTTAAAGCTGGCATATTCACTGCCAATGTCGCGCCATGCGCCGCTCTCGGCTCGCCGTACCGCCGTTCCGTATTGCTCCCGAGCTTCAGCGTCTATCCGCCATGGAGTCTGCTTGAGTGGACATAAACTGGGCATGGGGTATTCGAACCCGGGCTGGAAAGACCGATGAACGATGCCATAGCGGCGTGCTGGGTTACGCAATGCGTTGTGCGGAGCCGTAGGATCGGCGCGGCCACAGTGAGGACAAACACATTCTGCTATGGAGTGCGAGACATAGCAAGGTGACGCTACGCCATGTCGGTCGCTCAAGTCAGAAGTCCTAAAGAAGGCGAATGTAAGCAGTAGATTGCCATAGACATTACCCTAATTAATTGATAAACGAGGCCGCAAGGTTTCATTACCACAACATCCATGGACACAGCTCTTCGAACCTCTCCTCTATATCCAGAGAAACATCTGCCGTTGGTTGTAGACGCGAGAGTATATCAAGTGCCTGTTGCTTGTATTCATGCCCCAGACTATGACCATGCATGCCCTTCGCATAGTAGAGAGTTGCAAGCTTGTATTTCGCTCTTCCAAGTTGGCCTTCACCATTCGGTAAAGTCTCAGTAATACTGACCAATTCGTTGAGTAAACAGCTAATCTAGATCAGCACCAACTAGTCAAAGGGGCTAAACTCAGAGAAGTAAACGTACACGGCCGAATCGAGTTCTCCACGGAGCTGGTGCAGTGATGCCATATGGTATAAAGATTGGCAAGTCTTCAGTCTGCTGCCCAGTACTTTGCGACGGAATTCAAGCGCCTTGGAAGCCAGCTTAATAGCATCGTCTATCCTGCCCTGGCGCAGCCGGATATTGGAGAGCAAAACCATATCGCCAGAGAATCGCGGGTTTCCTGTTTCCAGAAAAGTCTTGTCCGTGAAATCTTTGAGAGCTGGACAACGACTCAGTATCTCTTCAGCTTCGTCCGGGCGGTCCATTCGCAAGAGCAAACTGGCCATGTTGCTGTACGAGTTCCCAATTCGGTCGCTCTGTGTGAGGAGACGTATGTCGATGGCTTGCTGGTGTGCGTCATGCGCATTCTGGAATTGTTTCATCTCTGTGTAAGCCAGCGCTATATTGTTTAAACTGTAAGCGATGAGGGCATGGCAATCGGGTGCTTTTGATTTGCGGATATCGAACGCTTCCTTGAAAGATTCTAATGCAGCTGTAGGCGGGTTGAGATCAAGACTGATCAGGCCAGAAAGATCCACAGCGCTTGCATAGGCTAACGTTGCTCTATCAGGCATTTCCTTCAGAGCTATGTCTAAAAGTTTCCGCGCCTCGCTATACATTTCACGTTCGTATAGATACCTTTTCAATATCAATTTGAATCTCCCACAAGGTAAAGGTTAGCTTACCAGGCAGAGCTCAGGAGAAGCTCGGCGTAGCCTTGGAGATCCAGAGGACGTATGTCATAAAAGTCCAGTCGTCCCATCAGGTAGTCGATATGGGAGAAATAGGATGCACACTTTGTCCAGCCTGCGATCTGGTGACCAACGTCGGTGGTCCAGGTGTATGGAAACCCCTGGGAAAGAAGCCTGACCGCTATGTCGAAAACCCTAGCCCTTTCAGTGCACGACATTCGTTCCAAAACCGCTGATTGTATCAATGGATCAATGCGAACCCCAATTCCATCTCTTTCCAGCAGGGATCGTTCGAACAGTGGCCCATGAATAGCACTACGTCTGTCAGCATTTCTTCAAAAATCGGCACTAATAATCACTTACTCGAAATCGATTGAAGCGACTTCGGCATAGATTTGGTTTTGGATACAGTCAGGATTCAAAAATGCAGAAACACTAAGGAATTTCATCGAATTGCTCGGAATATTAAGAAGAATATCCGAAAAGTCGGAGAACAGACTTGTGATTTGCGGTTGACAGTCGAAATTGACATATTGTGCTATGATCATGTCGACGTCGGTAGATAAGCTTGACTGGGGTAGCAGTGGAGTAGACGGGGAGCTTGGCTGGAATAGCGGCGTAGAGCTTGACTGGGGTAGCAGTGGAGTATACGGGGAGCTTGGCTGGAATAGCGGCGTAGAGCTTGACTGGGAGCGCAGTGGGGTAGGCGGCATGGACGTTAAGGATCGTTCAGTTGTGGGATCCATAGCTTGAGATCGGGCTGAAGCGTCATAAGACCCACGGATTGAACGTGGAACGAGACGTCGCTGCTTTTGCGCCGGGCCATCGCACGGGTCTTGTTCAGCTATTGTACAGTTAATAACTGTTGGGGGGCGATCGCAAGATATGAACGTACTAGCATATGTGGACAGGAGAGGAAAGAGTATCTCCGCCGAAGTTGAGTAGCTCTCCGATTCTTTGAAGCACTCAGCACTCAGCCAACGCAATTCTATGACATGACGCATGTGTATGTGTTCGTACAGAATGTCGAATCTTGACGTATCAGCATCCTAATTCAATGAGGGAATGGGATAAATACTCTTCACAAGTGATGAACTGAGAAACGGTAAGCACCAGTCCAGGTTTTTGCCACAGCAACAGAAGAACGTTCCCTTGCCTCACCCATCTCCTGATTAGTGGGTACCTCTTGGTCTTGTCCCGCCGACTAAGCTTGTTAAACCCTGGTTCAAACCTTTCGTACATGGCGTTTTTGCGACGAGCCATCAAAGTTGCGTCGCACTCGATAGGGCTTATTTCTTTATTGTGATACAAGGCGAGTGTGATCTTTTGGTATGGGTGCCGGTAAAGATCGTGTTTCTTGTATGCGTCTGTCAATTGATAAAACGAAAAGTGCTCGGTGGAGGAAAAATCCCTGCGGCCAAAGAATGTTGAAAGGTCGGCAAGTAGATTGCCTAATGTCTTCCTCGTCGTTGGCAATGCTTCTCTGTGCTCTTCGTCGATCCTATTCTTAAGTGTCTCGCAGAAATCTGCTAATTGCTTTTCAGACATCAACTTCTTCTTCCTTTTCGTCTTTGTGTTCCCTTTCCCCTTCTCTTCTCCCCTATTCTGCTCCCTTGAGGGTATTGCAGCATCTCCCGATTCAGTGCTGGCATCGTTGACGGGGGCAGCGTTTCCCTGCTCTGTAGCACTGTCGCTAAGAGCTTCTTCTTCTTCTTGTGTACCAGTGCTGCTAGGGGTGAGGGCTGTACCAGTGCTGCTAGGGGTGAGGGCTGTACCAGTGCTGCTAGGGGTGAGGGCTGTACTAGTGCTGCTAGGGGTGAGGGTAGCATGTTCTTCGTCCGAGGTATTGTCGCTGTGGGCGGCAGCTTCTTCCTCAGCACCACTGCTGTTAGGGGTAGCGGCTTCTCGTGCCGTAGAACTGTCGCTGCCAACAACTTCTTCCTGCTCTCTAATTGCGTCACTGGCTGCAAATTTCTCTTGGCCTCCGGTACCGATTCCCTCCGTCTCTACCATGTCCACATCTACATCTTCCATCTCTGCATCGTTCGCCACTTCCTCTGCTACCTCATCTTTTTCAATTTCAAAAGTGAAGTAATAAGCTTCTTCGCTGCTTGAATTTGAGAGAAGCCAAATCGCTGGTTTGTTGTCTTCGGACCGTTGTCGACTTCCACACCCCGCAAGGTCCCGTCGAGAGATGTCTATCACTCCGTCTTGCGTTTTGATGGTAATCGATCCGTCCTTGGTTGCAGGGCGTGAAATTCGAACTCCCGGAGAAGCACTGACAGTAATTTCTGTCATCTTGACAGTATTTCGTGTTGGATGCTTGACTTGGGTTGAGTTGAGTCGCGTCGGTTTCTTTCGCCTTTCGCCACTTGGGTGCCAAGGACTTTAAACAACGCACGTTCCAATCACGAGCCTGTCCCGAGCGGCTGGCAAACTCTGCTGTCCACGTCTCATTTCTAACCATTATCTTTTTTGTATCCGTTTTCTTTTTGTATCCATTTTCTTTTTGTATCCATTTTCTTTTTGTATCCATTTTCTTTTTTGTATCCATTTTCTTTTTTGTATCCATTTTCTTTTTTGTATCCATTTTCTTTTTGTACCCTTCACACTCTTGTCGCCGTTTTGACGTTTCTTCCTATCTTCCCACTACCAGTAGGTGTCCCGTGCGCGGGGTGGCTCTTGGCGTCAGGTGATGCCAAGAAATCTGTGAACATCATGTTCACGGATTTCTTGGCAAAGCGCCTGGTCGGCAAGGGTGGCACTGTGTCCAAGAGCGGCACGTCGCTGGCGAAACAAGAGCGCCAAAAGCAAACTATGCCACTGAATTTCTAATTAATCTAACCCAAGGGTGCTTGGGAACCAGATATTTGTTATGGAAATCATCGATACAGGTAGTGAGGATACGTATGGAGCTGAGACGTTAAGAAATGGCGATGGATTCCTTCTGCTCTATGACGTGTCTAATCGGTGGTCCTTCGAGGCAATAGAAGCTCTATATAATACAATACGTGAGGCGAAGACACCGATTCTGGGGAATTGTCCGGAATCTACCTTACCACCCGCTGCGCCGCTTCCTGTTATCGTGGTTGGCAACCAGATTGACAGGTCCGACAAGCGGAAGGTAACCTCTAGGGAGGAGCGCTTTGTACAAATACAAATGTCTCTATGGGGAATAGATTTTGCTAAAAGAAAGCCGAGCTAGTTAATGAGCAACCTAACAAAACCCTTTGCTCAATACTCTGTGGCCTGGTTTCTATACATTAAAATTTCAGGTGTCCACTCTTCAATAGCAATGTCAACTGACTGATAGAACTGATCCAGTTGCGTGACTGGCCATGTATTCGTACATACCGCAACACAAGCATTCTCCAAGTTTTGATCCGCTGACTGTAAGGGCACGTTTTGAAGTTTGTACCCATTGATCTTTAAAAACATATCTGCCGCCACGAGTGCTGTGCGTTTGTTTCCATCTTGGAAGGCATGATTCTTCATGATCTTTTCTAAGAGGCTTGCTATAAGCTTATATATATTTTCTTCATTGTTCTAATACTTGATGTTCAAGGGCGATTGCACTGCTGATTCCAACATGGCTGGCTGAGTGGGCTGGGCTGTCATGACCCACGTGTTGTGCAGACGTATGTCCAACACCCACTGTAGAGCTGCGGCATACAACTACGTGACTTGGGCTATATTAGTCAACGCGCTTGCGCACTGATCGATGCGGCCCGGGCCGCTTCCGTAATTTGCCGCGACGGGACAGTAGCGCCCGCGATATGTGGAGCCCGCGATGCACGTGGAGCCCAGCCCCACCAGTTCGCGGCTGTTTGCACCGTTTCTCACTCACCCACCCACCCACCCACCATGCGCCGGATGCTGAGGCGCTACTTGTTCTCTATGCTAATCCTGCTGCAGCTGTGCGTCCTTGCAGTCGCAGCCCAGCACCCCGCCAGCCTTGCCGGTGCAGATGATGTGCTCGAACACGGCCGTCAGCGGGCCAATGTTGAAGCATATACATTTGCTTATTTGTCCTTTGCGTGACTATAACAGGGACTATTATCGCCCTTATTACACCTCCCGCACCGAAGACGAATAGCATATGGAGCATGCTACCACGCCAGCAGCTATAAATAGTGATGGCTGAAGACAAGAATTATCGGCACGTAAGCATTAACTGTTGATTGGGCAGGCGGCATCTGCCGCCTAGGCAATCTCTATTGGTTCTGAGGCAGCCGCTTATTACTAGCGCATCATGTAGATAAACAAGCCTTCAGCTCATAGCAATACATCACTTCTTACCTCTTCAATATTAACTACTACTTGTTACAGTTAGACACGCCTTAGGACGCAAGTCTAGCTACGCCCAATTGTTTCACTAGCAGCACCCCTGTCAAATTTGAAGGCCTAGACAATACGTCGGCCCGTTCTGTTTCACATGCTCAACAGCATCTAATAGATCCCCTTTCAACGCATCCTAGAGAGCGGAGGGTAGAGGAGCGGAGGGTAGAGGAGCGGAGGGTAGAGCGGCAGAGGGTAGAGGGCGAGGCGCGCTTCGGTGTGGAGATACTGTTCTCGCCAGCGTCTGGCCTGGGGGTCCTCCTCTGCCGTCGAGTCTGCCCTATCCCCCGGATGATTGTGGCGGAGGGTAGAGGGCGGAGGGGGGAGGAAGCGTTGGGTGTTGGATTATTCACCCAGGTGTCCCTCGACCGTGTTGCAACCGTGGTGTTTTGTATTCTGTGATGTGATGACTCAGCCGACGGCACGTGCAGATGTGGCCGTGCAGCTAATAAGCATAAGCGGCTACAGCTGCTGGCCGCCCCAAAAACCACCACATGCCATCTATACAGGAGAGCAAGTTAGCTTAGCTCGTCGCCCGCCGGCTGCATGGCTGCGTGGCCGGCCGAGCAAGTGCACCAAGAACGGCTAGGCCCGCCTGTCCACCCTGATCGGCTGCCCGTTTGGAAACGTCAGCGTTCCAGTCTGTCGGTTCCCTGCTGCTGAAAACCCGCTGGGACTGGGTCTGCACCGCCAAACTCGCAGCACCGCCAAACTCGTAGCACTCGCCGCTGGTGGGAGACATGACGCCGGCGCTCATGGGGGAGGCGGGAGGCGGGAGGCGGGAGGCGGCAATTGGGATAGGTGTAGCGGGCTGTAGAGCTGTGGGACGGGGGTGCTGCTCGCGGCCGTCCTCGACACTCCCCGCGGGCCGCTCACGGTAGCCTTCGGGCGGTCGTTCGACGCGATGGGCGAGCTGTTCCGCCGGCTCGGCGAGGGAGCATCGGCCGGATCAGGTCGACGATCGGGATGCGGGCCAGCCGCCGAGCAAGTGCGCCAAGAACAGCTAGGGGTGATTGGCTGTCCGTTTGTTTGGAAACGTTCAGCGTTCCAGCCTGTCAGTTGCAAAAATCGGGGTGGGTTCTTGGCAATGCAGCTGAAATGCGTCCGCGCTTTTGGGGGCCGAATTGATACGTCAATAGTCGATTCAATGCAAGGCAGAAGGCTTTGCAAGGGTTGAGTAGATAACTGTATAGAGCGGTTCGGTCTCCCCGACCAATGTCTGTGACCATACTAGGTCAATGGCTGGCTAAAGCCAACTGTTGTATGCACGCTGAATATATGCCCAGGATAAGGGTACCCATTATTGGATGGAGTTGGGGTGTCAGACTGGTGAGAGTGGGGTAAATGGTTCATAAGCTCGGATCGAATTTATCAAGTAATAAAGTACGCAAGGCTATATAAGCCGATCTTCCTAGATCTAGAGGTTGACTGGTAAATCGAATGTGGAAATGAGCAATCTTTTGGCCACTTTCAGCAGACAGTGCAGAATACATGATGCTAGTGCGCTGCAGCTTCAATCACCGAGTCAGATTTATCATGTTAAGACAACGGAGTTTAAGGCCCCCAATCTGTTAGGCAAATGCCATAGGTATACAGCTCGTTTCCAGGACTCGACTAATGATTTATATTTGATAGCTACGCTATCTGTTCAGCTTGCGTTCTACTATGGTGGTTCATTTTTTGCTACCCTTTCCCCGACGTTGGCAAGGCAGACATGATTGGCCATGCGACGAAGACAAACGCTAGCCGGGCCCATGGACGCAGAATGGCGTGACGCGGCAGCTCAGTCGTCGTATCTTAGCCAAAAGGATGATGGACTTCATTTGCATGCAAGCAAAGGCATATAGGAGGGCTGAGCCCAGGCAGAAGGTCCCTTTCGACCATTCACACCTATAGGCGTGCCGGTCTGCCTTGGATACAAAGGCCTTCTAGCAAGTGCACAAGATTCTATCTATTATCCCTAGCTTGTGCCTAAAGAACCTCCAAAATCCTTCTCTACCTAGTATCTTGAGACACCTTCCACCATGTCTCACATCGCGATTAACTCGATTCTACCCGCCAAATCCTACAACCGCCTGATAATTGATCACGAGGCAACCGAGCGTGTAGGGCTTCTTATGTGATATTATAGATTATGTGATTTTGTGAATTATGTGATATTATAGATTATGTGATTTTGTGAATTATGTGAT
>JASNQO010000051.1:80015-155489 GCA_030378425.1 Periconia sp. TS-2
TTATGTGATATTATAGATTATGTGATTTTGTGAATTATGTGATATTATAGATTATGTGATTTTGTGAATTATGTGATTCTATAGATATGTGATTTTATAATTCTCTAGATTATATGATTCTATAGATTATGTGATTCTATGGATTACATGATTCTGTAGATTATGTGATTCTATAAATTATATAATTCTATAGATTATGTGATTCTATAGATTATATGATTCTATGGATTATATGATTCTATGAATTATGTGATTCTGTGGATTACATGATTCTATAGATTATATGATTCTATGAGCTAAAGCGCAAGTACTTCCCAGCCTTGTTCACAATTCTTGCTGCTCACGGAGTTGCTGATTTCGTTAAGCTACATCTCTTGCACTGTTACTTTACGCTTCAAGACAGCGAGGCTCTGGTGTATAAAACACTTAAGATCCCTGGATTTAGAGTTCTGAGCATTTACGTTGATATCACAAAGGCAGTGAGCTATCTAGAATCCATTAAGGGCTCTTTGGTTCTACTTTTGTGGATGGTCTCCTCCAACAGCAGCCTTATCGCACATGAATATGGTCTTCGAGAGCCGGCGGAACCGCCTAAGCGAATAGTGGCTAGTATCTCGCCTGAAACGTGGGACTCGCTCTTAGACAAGTTTTCTGCCTATGTAAAGTCTGTAGGTATAGCCGACATCGTCTCCCTAAAGGATAAGAGTTGCATCAATGGAGGAGAGTACGTTGTGCCAAGCATGCGAGTACTGTTCTAGGTGCTAATATAGGCACTCAACCTTCAGCCAGGCAGTGAGATGCTTAAACACTATGCACAAACCCTACAATGGCTGGATCCCCTCCCCGGCATCCATTTTGAACTTTGCCTCCGCCTTAGACCTATCTCTGAAAGCCCTGTCTCCCCGCGCTCCTCCATCCGCCCAAGGCGAAATCACATGTGGTAATAATTCCCTTAGAAAACCTGCGTCTTGTGGACGACCGTGTGTATCGTTCGAATTACCTTGGAAATCGTGGAATTGAAGAAAACAAAGACGACCTTCCATTCTGAAGTAATTTTTATGTTTTACGTCTTCGAAAATAGATCGACTGCTTTCCCCTAATTAATTGGGCTCCAAGCCGTGTGTTTGTAGGTTGTTGATCACCTAGCTTAATATCAAACTGCCGCAAAAGAAGTATGGTAACAGTCTTGATAACGCTACTCGCTAGAAACCGTCCTGGGCATGATTGCCGACCATAACCAAAGTGCATGCTCTGAGGACTCGTTGTTGTGAACTGGTATTTACTCGCGTTCTCTTCGGTCTGCGCCCGAAGTTCAGCGAAGCGAAATCCATGGAACTTTTCTGGTGAGCGGTGATTTTCTGGATCGAGCGAAATAGCTGCAGCCGGACAAAGGAGGTGAGTGCCTTTGGGAAATAGAAGGCCGTTAGAAAGGCGGAACGGGATGTTGACGATGCGACTAAACGACACTAGGACTTTTAATACACCAATCCTCGATAATTCGGAACTCTCTGTAGGGACACATACTTAAGAAGGCAGGACTAAGTCGCTGTGACTCTTTCATGCAACTGTCAAGTTTAGATGTACTATGTATCTGAACAATATGCTTTGTTCGTGCATTGCCATGCCGATTCTCCAGCTCCTTAATCTCGTTTCGCAGATCCTCAAGATACTCTGGATGCGCAGCAAGATCGAACAGCAGATTCGACAGGGTAGTTGCTGTTGTGTGCGTCGATCCTAGGTAAGCAACAAGAACAAGCTCCGCCAAGTTCTCCATAGGTCGTGGTGGTGTTGTTTTTCCCCCATTGTCGATCAGCCATTGTATAAGGTCATTTGCCTTTTCAACGTTTGGCTGAGAGTCTGCCTTCATTCTTGTCTTAATGATTGGAACTATAATTCTTCTTGCAACAGCCAAATGGCTCCAAACTCGACGGATCTCCTTGACTAAGAACCGCGCTGCAAATGGTCGAAGGACTAAGCTGTAGGATTTGAGTTTCCAGCCGCCCGCAAACACATCATCAACAAACTGTAGAGCCGTCTTTAGCCATTCTTTGTTGCGGTTGAGCCCTTCACCCACAAACGCTCTCCCCATCACGATTGCAATAAGTTTTGGTGCCATAACATGGATATCAACAGGAGTCCAATCTGATGCTCCAATAATTAGGTAGTACATTTGGGATGATTGAGAACGACTACTTGCCTTCGCTAGGAGGAAACTCATTCTGGATATATCTTTCGATCTCATCGTATAGGAGAGGAAACAGATATCCTTTCAGCATTCGTTAATTGATTGCCATTTGGGGTGGGAATAAATAAACTAAGAGGACAATACTGACCAATCTGGCGATTCATATCTACCAGTATCGTGTGTGCAAGTAATTCGTCCGCTACAGTCAACCATGTATAATCTCCAATCATCCGCTAGGTTACTGTTAGTGTTCATGGCAGCAACCTTGGACAGAGGGCGACGCAACCTTCTGAGTTGCTGTGTGGAAATCGAGAGTTTGCTGTGGGAGGCTGATCATCTCGTCAAGATAATCCGCAGATACGATGGTAATGTACCCATCCACACCCCAAAGCTGATAGAATCCGTGTTTGTAGGCTGCATATCCTCTCTGAAGTAGGCTCAAAAGATTATAAAGGTATTCTTTCTTCGCAGAAGTATAATTGTTTCCCTTGAGATTCAAAATTGGAAGGTTGATCGGTGGCCTTTTGAGCCGGTTTGATCGAAACTGGAGAAGGGCACTGGCCGCTATAATAAGACTGGAACAAAGCAGTAAAAGTGAAGTCGTTGAATCAAGTTTTAACATCGCAATTAGCGCTTGAGTGACTGCCATGGTTCATAAAATCCCAACTCCACGAAAGAATGGGTTTGGAGACTGGTAGCAAATTTAGAGGCTTACAGATGCAACATCTGCCAGAGAGAAAGATTCGTAGGTGCATTCAAAAATTCTGGTATGCTAACTTTGCGAATAGGAAGAATAGAAAATGTTTACAAATTGTACGCGTCAATACGGATGTGGCCTTGCTTGCAGAGAGTGTCTGACTAATAAAGCCTTACGAAATCCAAAAATCACGTAACGTTAGTTGTTTAGCAATTTTGATGACTCAAAATGGCCATAGAACACTTAATCTTTTGATTTTAGCGAAGTAACGGGGTGAAAACGTACATCAACAACAGCAAGAATGCTCTAACAGAGCTTGCTTTGAGAAGAAGCAGATCAGCGCTACCCTTTTTGCCATGTACCAGAGCCAAATCCCAATTTGAGAATATTATCCTACTATAGAGAATGAGCAATAGCCACGCTAACGTGACTCTGTTGCAGGAATCGTTCTTCGTCTGGACGCTACATCAACGCTCTACAGTAGCCATTCGCCTGGCGGCACAGCCTTCCTGCTCACAACTACATGCCAAGACATGATTCAATCCAAAGTTTCAATCGGTGAGCTGGCAGTTCTGAAGAGAACAGCATTATCAAAGTGGTGGCGAGTACCTTATGAGATGGATCCTCTTGGAAGTCGGCATCGCTGCTTGTGATCAGAGTCGTCGCAAGGGCTGAGAAGTTCGGCAGCTGTGGACCGACAAAGATAGTTAGATATGTTCGTAACAATGAAATCGGGGATGTAACGCACAACTTCCTGAAACAATGCTTGAGCATCTGCAATAATTTGTTGCTTCTTGGGCACAATATCATCATCACCATCATCAGCTTGCAGCTGAAGCAATAAACTCTTAACCTTTATATCTTTCTTACAGGCTGAATATTCATCTGTGAGAAGCCTCTCAGTCGACTTTACAATCTCATTCTTGTACGGCTGGGCTTCCCAGTCACTCCATTTTCCTGCGCTGTCTCTCAAATCAGCTAGAAGGGCTGGCAAGTGCCGGTTTCTTCCCATTCTCTGTGCACTGGCCTGTCCGGGATTAGTCATGTCTGCGGTATAGTAATGTCTCACAATAGCGTCGAGATTCCGGACACGGTTAGTCCGTAAGTATTGTAGAAGAGCCTCGAGCTGGGCGGTAAGCTGGCTTCGTTCAGAAAGGCCGTAATTAGAGGAAGAAGACGAATTGGCGATACTGGGTCCTGGCGGGCGTCCATGGAGCGGCGCCATATGCTGATCTGGAAACCGATTCTGGTGTTTAAACATACGAGTTTCCTGGTGGAATGGTTGCTTGGTAGGAGCCACAGTGGAAGAATCGTGCATGCCACTGTCTCTCGATATAGAACCCTGCTCTACGCCAGTGTATGTGTACAATTCCGGTGAGTTGAGCATGGTGGAGAGATCGTCTTCGGGCCGGCCTACGAGAAAAATCGAGCTTCTTAGTACGCGACAACGCTACAGCAAGCTGTAAACAATACTTACTCGATGGTCCTCCTTCTGCTAACCTGGGCGCTAGATCTGCTTGTATTGGTTCCGCAGGGTGCTCCAGGGGCCACTGGAAGAATTCCTCTTCCTCGATAAGCGTAGGTGGATCCAGCCCGAGACTAGAGTCATCTGGCATGCCTTGCGTATGTGTCGAAGCCTCGCATGGGCTGTCCGGAGACGCAACACCATTGTAGCTGTTTGACGCATTTCCATTGCCGGATGAGGCGGGCTGGTCCTGAAGCAGCTGATGCTGATGTGCACTTGTCTTCGGCGTCGGCTCGGACGCAGACATTGCGAGGGCGGCTTTGCGTTCCAAGTCTTGGACATGCTTCTTCCGTCGTTCTCCTGTATTGATATCAAAAGCGCGTCATGACTGGATAGTTTGGGAAGCGTACGAAACATGCGCTGCGCGATGCGATTCCGTTCCCGCTTTCTTTCTTGCGCATCCGAGTCCGCGCGCTGACCCTGGTCGACCGTGGGAAGGCCAGTGGCAAGACCAGCGGGAAGCTGCTCGATCTCTCGGGTACGTTGGATGGACGGGCTCATGGTACACGATTGAACGGGTCAATAGTCGATGGGGGACCTACGACAGCGGGGAGTGGGGCAGGTATTGCATCTTGGATTTTGGCGGCACATGATCGATCCCGCAAAGCCTCAAGGCAACTGAAGCACGCCATTGGGAAACAGTGGACGGCGACCCACCAATGGGGCGTACGGTTATGCGCGCGTGATTTGGAGAGCGGGATGAGGGATTAATCGCCCATCCGCCTCTCACATCATGAAAAAGGCGGGATATAACCCGCAGGACACAAATTTGCTCAACACCATTAAAAGCATAGCAAATGGTAGCTTAGACTCTAAGAACAGCCTTTCACTCAACACATAGATCTAAAAGTTACAGACATAGGCATTATTTAGTTCAACTTTGGTATCTGTATGCTGTATTGTATGAGGGTGTATGCCAAGCTCGGATGGCTTACACCCCCACCTTTTTCGCGATGCGGGAACCCGCTTCCTTCGGTCCCGTCCCCACGGGGGCGTCAAATGAGGGGCAACACATGGCTTCTCACGTAAGAATTCTCTGTCTGTTATCCGGCGTATTTGCTAAGTAGTCGTGTCTCTCATCTGTCCGTTTTGGCTTAGCGTCCTTCGCGTTACTATGGAGCCGCCAGGGTACGTCAATATCTGAGTGGCGTTTATCAAATCAGTCAATATGGGCCGAGGCTGAGAACCTGACATAACGTGTAGCGTGTACTTCGAAATTGGTACCATGTGCAATGACTAACGACGCAGGTCTGGTGAATTGCAAGCATGGTTTCTTTGCGTCTTTTGAACAAGATCCGTATCCACTGGATTTGCTTCCACAAGCGTGACTGATCACGGTGAGTCTACGACCCTCCGTTTTGAAAAGCTTTCGGTAACAGTGGCAGTTATGGCCCTGATACAGGAACCCGTGAGGTTCCTTCTTGTAGGTGTCGGTCCCCATGCGAGGCGAACATACGTTCCGCACTTGAGCGAGTTCCAGGCAAAGGGATTGGGCACCCTTAGTGCAATCGTAGAACTGGAGAAGAGCCAGGATGCCGTTACAGAGTACCAACGACACGCCTGCCCAGACACCGAGTTGTGTTTTGTCCCCTCGTTCACCTCGGTGATGCCATCAACAGTCGAGCAACGCTTGAAGAAGCTTATTGATCGCCTGCAGATCTCGGTCGTTGTTGTCAGCACCGAGCCACTTGTTCACAAAGTCTACGGCCTCTGGGCTATCAAGGAAGGACTGAACGTCATTATGGACAAGCCCATAACAACAAGAATTGGCTCTTGTACGTCTGTCGATGCAGCGTCGGGTATAGCCAGTGATTATGTTGACTTGTTAACCGCGTACAAAGAACTTCAGCGGCACCGAACAACTTGTTTTCTAGTCAACAGCCATCGTCGCTACCATCCCGGAATGTCGCGCGCCCTCGAAGAGATCCATCAAGTCCAGCAGCAAACCGGATGGCCAGTAACCAACATCATATCGACACACTGCGATGGCATGTGGCGGATGCCATCAGAAATCGTAGACCAGCAATATCATACCTTCAGCAAGGGTTACGGAAAGCTCTCACACAGTGGTTATCATTTCTTCGATTGCTTCTTTCAATTTCTCAAGCACGGCTGCCCAGTCGGAAAATTGCCAGACAGAATCGAAGTCATCAGTAGCTTCTTTCTTCCCAACGGATTCCTCACAGCTTTCAACTCTGATGATTATCGCAAACTGTTTGGAGAGGACTATGCTGAATTTTGCAAGTACACAGAGGAGACTTTGAGGAGTCGCATGGCTTCCATGGGAGAGCTCGACGCGGCAATCCAGATTACATGCTATCGCAACGGCGACGCCATCACGCTGGCCCAAATGAACCTCCAACACAATGGGTTTTCGAGGCGGAGTTGGTTGCAAGCTGGTCCTGATCTATACAAGGGTATCGGTCGAGTGAGACACGAAGCACACGAGATTAGAAGTGGGCCAATGCAGACGGTGGTGATTGAGTCCAGACAAGCCAACGACAAGCACGACCGTTCTATACCAAGTAATGCGAAGCTTGGCAGCGACAATCACTACGACCTTCACGTTTTTAGGAACAGTGAGCTGTTTGGTGAAAAAGACCCGCTACAGTCACTTACCGCAAACGACCTTGACCAACGATATCATATGGAGAAAACAGGTTTATATGGTGAAAACATCAAGCGGGGCATCTTAGTGGAAGTCATTGATTTTGTGCGAGAAAGAAAAGGGGTCAACGACCTTATGTCAAACATCACCGATCACAGCGTTCCTGCACACTTGATGGCTGCAGCATACATTTCGCATATTCAAAGGTCTACGGGGCTTGATCCGATTGTGTCGCTGGATATCTCTTATGACGGTACGATCCTTAGCCTATCCTTCATTTGTATTTGTCTGACAACTTGCTCCATACAGAAAATGGCCAAGCAAATGCTTCCCTGCGCCTACCAGAAGAACAATCGACCAAAGGATTTGGTGGAGCTGCCGAAGTTCTGGCTAACTAGTTGGGGAAAACATTGCGATAGTTGATAATGGGCCACGAGAAGTAGGAATGCTACGCATATCTTTCGGATTCCTTTATCCACCTGGCTTAGCATTATGGAAATTTATCTGGAAATATGGGCGTGTGCACAGCCACTGAAGCAACAAATACTGCAGCTAATTATCATGCTATTAGAGCTGCAGCTCAGTTTTTGAATATTGACAAAAGAGGCATTGAAAATTACATTCATTTGAAAAATCCCCTCAATTCTACAGTGTCAATTTAATTTACAGAAATGAAAACTGGACCTCCTGTCGCACCGAACTGGCAAGCTCCAGCACGTGTCGCCTACTTGTGCGCGAAAACACGTTAAAGTACGCAACCCAAGTGTTGATACCTGTTTCCGGATGTGGTACATGATCGCCTTTCTTTACTAGGCTTAGACAATTTGAGATGTGCGGTACTAAATCTGGGCGACGGGCTTTGAGTGACTCACAAATGTCGTCAGAGTCGAAGATGCCTTTTCTGTCCTTGGGGTAGTCTGTTGGGATGTATACCATCACGGACCAGTATTGGTTCCCGCTTGTAAATGGCCGTGACAACGCATGAACACGTTCGTGGTCTCGAAGGGCTATCAATAGAGCAAGACCATGGTATTCAACACCGTACGTGGTCTGCGGTGCCATGGACGCGGTCATGCCAGGGGGCCGAGGGTTTGGATCGAGCATCCAAGCTGTTGGCGCGGTCGAACAAGCGACCCGACGTGGCTCAAGGTCACGAAGGCCGCTGTCATCCAGTACGTATTCCATGGACGAATTATGCATCCGTCCTTCGACATGGAACACGCCATATTGTAGCCCCATTTTTAGTAGGCTCTGATAGAAGGCATCGCGGAGAAGTTCACACTCTTGCGGTGGAAGGTTAGTAGGGGCGACGCTATCCATCTCGATGAACGTCTCCAACGCGCCTGTGTGGTTTCCTTCTGCACTCTTCGGGTAATCGTCTGATATCTCGCAAAATAGCAACTGCCCGTCATAGAGGACCATGTTGACATCCACCTCAGGCCCGTCGCAATACTCTTCTACCATGAATTCAGTGCCGTGTCTGTCCGAATCGATCCGCTTGATAGCATGAACTAGCTCCATAATGTCATTCACGCGGTACACCCCCTCAGATCCCCATCCTTTGCACGGTTTAACGATGAGGGGATATTTCAGATGATTCTCTTCGAAAGCAGTGGTTGAAAACGAGTTTTTGAAGCACCGGTACACTCTTCGCCCCACAAATTCCGTGACCCGATACTTGTTCGTCACAATACGATAAGCCTCTGGTGGTGACGTCGGAAGCAACAAACGCTCCGCAGCAGCAGCTACTGACGCTTGATACGAGTCGCAAAACGTGACAATGCCATGTATTGGTAGAGGATATTGTTTCAGTGCATCAACAAGCCTGTCCGTCAAGCTAGCATCCGAAGGCTCGAATTGGATTTCCAGAAATGCTTCTCTCTGATCTTCATGCTGCTCGTTCTGAAGCCAGTGTTCGGATTCGTCGACAACGATCAACTTTATGCCGAGAGCTTTTGCTGCGGAGTATATACTCGCGGCGACACCTCCGTGCTCTGGCCTCGCCCTGCCACCTTCAACAAGCACAAGCCTTTCTGCACTCGACTTCTCTTCCAAGATCCATGGGATGCTCATGCGAAGCTTCATCTCCGTAACCGCGTTCTGGAAATTTTGATCATAAGTTTGATCCGGATTTTCTCGAATATAGAAACCACCTGCTGCAGAGAGGAGTAGTTGATAAAATTCAGCAATGGTGACATCGACTTCATCAAAATATTGTAAAGCAGGTTGAAAAGACACGATGTTTTCGAAAAGCTCACAGTCAACGAGTCGTAAGGAAATTATATCTGCGCGAACAAGATATCCTGCAGATGCCGGAAGTATAAGCCCAGCTAGACGAGTTTTGGTACCCTTGGGGGTTCCTAGCGAGAAGAAAAGTCTCCAGAGGAACATATGCATGCCCTTTGGCTTATCATCTTGCTGACTGATTTCGAACTCTGAAGTAGAGCCTGTCGATTTGCGAAAGACGATGCAATTAGTAGCGGCATTAGGTTGCGCAATGGGTAGTTCCTCAACAACAGTAAAGGTAGTATTGACAAGCTGCCAGTAGGAAGAACTCGAAATACTCCAAGTACACTTCACTCGAGCTATCCTACACGTTAACGCATGAAACGCTAATTGAAGAAGTGTTGCTTACTTTCTGTATCGCTAGAGTAGACGGAGATGTAATAAGTCATGGCGTTGGGGAAATCAGTCAATGCCATAGTAGAAGTTCGCTGCCTTTTCAAAGGTTAGTGATTAACTTAGTGCGGGGCTGAGAACAGTCAACCCTTGTAGAGACAGATGACACATAGGGCGAAACATCCACGCCACAATTGCGTAAGCAGGGAAATCTAAGCCCATGAGCGACCCTTATAATTCCAAGATTTTGTTTGCAATGCACCCAGTACCACAGGCGATTCCAGTCCAGCCATGGCATCTTCGCTGCCAATCAGCCGAATTCGCCTTTCGGAGTCGGAGCTGGCCTCACGTACGCTCTCTCCAGACCACCTTCTCAGTGCTCTTGAATCCCTACACAAGAATGGCATTTGTGTCATCGAAAATGCAATCCACACCTCAATTGTGGATCTATTGAATGCAAGACTATCCGAGGACGCAGATGCTTTGTACAAGAAACGACTAGCCTTGCATAACTTTGGATCCAAGACTGGCAACATTCAGCTCGCCATGCCCCTCAACAGCGAACTCGTATTCAACGATATCATTGCCAATCCATTCGCGACTGCCGTCACTGAGTGTATGTTGGGACCTCACCCAGTGCTACGATTCCAGGGAGGAAATGCGGCGTTCAGGGCGGAGGAGCGACAGCCTGTCCATATTGACATGGATTACGCTTGCCCGACCATACCATTCGGACTATGCATCAACATTGGACTGGTGGATGTGCATCCTGAAAACGGCGCCACTGAATTTTGGCCGGGAAGTCACCTCATAGTTCCAGAAGTGACTGACCCCGGCATTATCATTCAACCGGTCCTTGAGAAACAGCGACAAACCAATCCACCCCTACAACTAAGTACGCCAAAAGGTTCCATCATAATTCGAGATATCAAGTTGTGGCACGCGGGTATGCCAAATCATACCGACGACGTCCGCATCCTACTCATTGGTATTCAAGTCGCACAGTGGTATCAAAATAGGCTAAAAATTCAGCTACCACTTGTCGCGAAGGAAAAGATCCAATGGGGTAATCTGTCACCCGCCGTCGACTGGGTGGACGAAGAAGCAGCACCGTCATTCTTCTCGTTCTCTGACCTCGCCCCAATCCGTCATGCAGAGAGCAGGGCGTAAGCTTTGAGGAGCAAGATGACATGATACTGCACTTCAGATGACATACTGGAGCTTCAAATATACCGCTCATGTAACATTGTGGTACTTCAGACTTCTTCGATTGTCTATTTCGGTATTTACAAGTCTTCGTTACGTTATGAATAAGCCAAGGATGTGGTTTATCAGATAGTCAATATTGAGAATGACTAAGGAACATAATTACATAAGTGCAATTGATCTTTGCCGCAGCTTGATCCCGTAAGCGCCAGTAGCTATTACGTCCAACTAATAGTTCGAACTTCAAGTTTTGTGAGAAGGGATGAGTTGTAAGAGTTCACTCAGACCGAAAGTCCTTCACAGTATCACGTGACCATACCCTCACCCGCCACGACGTCTGCAATATGGCTGACGCTTTGACCTGGCTCATCACAGGAGCGAATAGAGGTAAGCCCATCACCAGATTCTCGAAGAATGAAGCTACAACTGGGTCGCATCGAAAGGCATCGGCCTAGGTTTCATAACTGTTCTCCTTGCTCGTCCGCATACAACCGTCATAGCTGCCGTGCGAGATGTCTCATCTCCATCCTCCGTTTTGCTACAACAGCTTCCAACCGCGGACGGTAGCATCCTCATCATTATTCCCTTCGACAACAGCAGCCCAGCCTCCGCCGATACTGTTCCAGGCACCCTCCAATCCCATAATATCAACCACATTGATGTTGTTGTCGGAAACGCCGGCATCAGCTCCGATCCCCAACCGCCGTCTCGTACATCTGCCGAGCAACTACAGAATCATTTTGCAGTGAATGCTGTAGGACCATTGTTATTGTATCAAGCGGTAAAGGGATTCTTAAAAAAGAGTAGAAAGGGCAAGTTCGTAGCTGTGAGTTCGATAGTCAGTTCTATAGGGTCGATGGCCAATTTCCAGGGTAGCGGAACGGCGTATGGCGCAAGCAAGGCAGCGCTGAACTATATATCTAGCAAAATTCACTACGAAAGCAAAGACTTGATAGTTCGTGTAGTACACCCAGGGTACGTGCATTACGACCCAGTCTTAACAGGGTTTCGAGATATGAACAAAAAATGATTCGCTAATAAGATATGTAGGTGGGCGCAGACGGATCTGGGAAACGCTGCAGCAAAACGAGTAGGCTTAGAGAAGGCGCCCGTCCGCGTGGAAGACAGTGTGGAAAAGTTGCTTGAAATTGTAAGTTGATTGCTTCAGCCCTTTCCAAGCTTAGTTCAATCCAGACGCTAATGGTGCGCTCGACTACAGATTGATGGGGCTGAGCGTGAGGAAACGATTACTTTTACCTCGTACGATGGAACAAGTATTGCATGGTAAGACTGCAAGATGAGACAGCCGCTCAGAATCATAATTTGGTAAATCATCGCAAGAAGGGACGCTATGGCTGCGTGTACAGTATTAAATACTCCTTGGATGCAACCGAGCCAAATCAAGACCTAACGTTACTCGCCGCTATCTACTGCAACGCCTTCAAAAAAATCGACAATAACAGCAGTCGTTTGCTGAACGATAGTAGCCACCTCCTCCATAGTAACATTATATGCTGGACTAATCATAACATGATCCCCCTTTACTCCATCCATGGTTCCCGAATAAGGCTGCAACGAGATATTATACCTGTCCGTCAACCCTCTTTGCCGCACGCCCCTTGCAATCCCCCTTTCAGGAGGAAACGGCTCTTTATTTTCCTTGTCCTGCACAAACTCAATGGCCCACAACGCGCCGCGCCCTCGTATATCACCAACGTGTTTGTGATGTCCAAGATTACGCTTCAATCCAGCACATAATGCCTCTCCAATTCTCTCCACATTCTCTAGCAGTCTATCTTGTTGTATAACTCTTTGCACCTCAAGCGCCGCAGCACAGGCTACAGGGAGGTTTTGATATGTGTGCCCATGGTTGAAGAACTTCGTCATGCCGGTCTGTAATGCGCCAAGAACCCGTGGGCTCATAAGCAGGGCCGAGATGGGTGAGTAGCCGCCTCCGAGGCCTTTTGCAACAACTTGAATATCGGGAGCTACACTTTCTCTTTCCCATGCGTGTATGGTACCGGTACGGCCCATACCACACATGACCTCATCTAGAATGAGAAGCACACCGTATCGGTCGCAAACAACACGGATGGCAGAGAAATAGCCAGATACTGGAGGTGAGCATCCGTTTCCCTTTTAGCTCTAGAATTAGCATTGTTTGCTGATGGTATTGCGGAGAGTTTGAACCAACTTACACTGCCCCCTATAGTCTCAGCGACGAAGGCGCACACATTTTTGGGTCCCAGGCGCAAAATCTCGGCTTCCAACTCCGCTGCCAGTCGCTTGATATACGCTTCCAACGACTCGCCTTTCCGCAGCCCGCGATAAGGATGACAAGCGCTAACAAATGACACATTTTGCGGCAAGATGGGTCCAAAAGGTCTCTGCTTATTTTCCTGCCCCGTGAGGGCAAGAGAAGCCAGCGTTGTGCCGTGAAATGAGCCTTGTCGAGCAACGAAGTACTTGCGGCTCGGCTGGCCGAGACTATGATGGAATTGTCGCGCCAGTTTCATTGCGGCTTCGATTGCTTCAGAGCCTGAGCTGTAGAAAACACACTTTGCCATCTTGCCTCTAGTCGAATTGATTAAAAACGTCGCCAAACTCTCTGCTGCCGGGTTTCCCCAATACAACGAATGACAGAATGTCAACTTCTGCATTTGCCCGATCATCGCCTGAAGGACTCTACTATTTCCATGCCCGAGACAGGTAACTGCTGGTCCGCCCGAGGCGTCTAGAATGCGCCGTCCGTCTTGTTCAAGCTCAAAGTAGATTCCTTGGGCGGAAGAGAGGCGAGGATTTGGTGAGTAGATATTCGGGTGAAGAATTGCTGTTTGCGAGACACGTTTGTGTTGATCCATTTCGGTAGCGCTGCCATTGACCGAGGGTGACATGGTAGCCGTAGCCCAATCTCTTCGCTTCCACAATACCTAGTGTGAGACTCACTGTCACTCGCACACAAAAACGGTGAAATAATCAAACAATGTATCACAAAGTTGTTCCTTGAGCTTTGCTGCTCGTCGCAATTTAGCAATGATGTAATTAGCTACGACTAGATAAACAACGTAATCAACACACAGCCGCAGCCTAAGTTGGCAAGACGATGCATTACGTAAGTACCCAGGTGTAATGGACCGCGTAAGAGCAGCGCAGAACTGCCGAGTCAGCCCTCCATCCCCCGAAAAGCCCTGCATTTTCCTCGCGATGAATCAAATAATGAGCATTTAGCTCTAATAATGAAGATCTGTTTATTGTACACGAGTCCTGGACGAGCGCAGTCCGATGGTGTGCCTCAGGCACCATATGTACCCAACCCGAGCGAGCATGCCAATCTCTCGTCATACCAAATCGCACAGCGCTTCGTATTGCAGAGTGAGACTGAAGTTGATCTTCAGAGAATCTGCGATGAAGATTTTGATGTGTTTGTTAATTACTTGGTAAGACGGTGTCAAGCATGTACATAAGAGGGACAAAGTGGTATTGACTAACCGCAGAATAATGAAAACATTGCAAAAGAAGCGGCAAAATGCGTGAAGCGCAAGGAAGTAGCAATGATAGGTCTAAGAGATGTAGACCGAGGGCAAGTTTGCGAAGGAGTAGAAAAGGGAGCCCTTTCCAACAGCACGTCCAAGTCTGGACTAGAGGAACTGGTGCTGTTCCAGAAAAGAGAAGATGGCGATGCAGAGCGACATAACGGCGGGCTGCAAAGCGACAAATTCTGTGTTATAGCGATGGATCTCGGCGGCACGGGCATGGCGTTTGGTCCACGGCGGCTTCACCAAGAGGAAGACGTCTCCACCACAAAGGAAGCCGCTGCACTGCTCAAAGCCACTGCTCTCTCCGCTTTCCAAGCCCTTAACAGCAGTTCCAACTACGCCCTCTCCTACGCCAGCATAATCCTCCGCCTCCCCTCCAACCCACCGAGCTCACTCACTCCCCAAATCCTCTCCATCAACGCCGTCCCACCAGACTTCTTCCCCACTGCCATCACCACCACCACCACCTCCACTCCCACACCCGAAGAGGAACTGGTCGCCACTTGTTTCCCCGGCGCCCACACTGCCCTTTTCTCTGCCCTGGTATCCACGGCACTATCCACGACCCCCGCCCACTGCGAGCGCGACGCGTGGTGCGCCTCCCGCCACGACAAAATTGCCCTCATGTACGACGCAATGATTGCCGCCATCGACGTAACCGCACACCGCCTGTCGCGCATCGTCGGCGTGTACGACTACACGGGCAGCGTGCTCGACTGCTGCTGCGGGACGGGCGCGCTGGCGAAATTTGCCGTTGAGAAAGGGCTACGAGACACCAGTACGTTTTATGGAATTGACCTGTCGCCCGGCATGACGCATGCCCCTGCCGTCGAGGAATTATACGAGCGGCCCATCACCATTGGTGCACTGCAGCGCGTCATGTTGTCTCACGGCGAACGTGCCTTCGACCACGTCGTCTGTTTTGGTAGTTTCCATCTGTTCAGCCACGCTGACTTTATTGCGTCGCTCGTGCAAATGTTTCTGGTGGCGCGAAAATCCGTGTCCTTTGATGTCGACGATCTGTCTCCCACGTACATCTCCGGCTCGGTAGGCGTGACGGAGAAGGAAAAGGGGAGTGCGTGGGCGAGCTTCAATCACAACAATGTCAAGGCGGCGGTGGCGTTCGGAGTCCCGAGGGGGTGGACGAGTGTCGCGTGGAATGAGAGGCGATTCGCGTATCGGTCGCCCCTGATGGGGGAGGATGTTTGGACGCATTCGTTTCGGTTCGAGAGGGAGGAGGCTGTTGAATGAGAAATAGTGGGCTAGGTAGAAAGAACTAGGAGGATAGAACAGAGGCCTTTTAATAAGTCGTCTTTTCAATAAAGAAAGAAGCAACGTAATCTCATTCTCAAGCATCTTCATCAACGCCGACTGGTCTACTTCGCCACCTTAAGCAGTACATGAAAAGGCATTACCTCCCACAGGTGATGGATCTTCAAAGCCTCTCCCCAATTTGAATACTCCTCACACAGCTCGATATCAAAGGTCCACAGCAGACGGGCCAGAATCAGCTTCATCTCGTTCATTGCGAGGCTAGGTGGCATCCAGGTCAGAATCTACATCTATGCACTGCATTTGCTCGCGGAGGGGGTGCAACATACTTTCTTCCCATGCAACTTCGTGGTCCGATACCAAAAGGTTGGAATGCTGCACGGTCACATGACCCGTCGAGCCATCGCTCAGGTAGAAAGGACGCAGGATCCGAGAAGTATTGTTCAGCGTGATAGATGGAATACGGCGGGACAGAGACTCTGGCCTGTGACTCGGGTCAGGCTGCCGTGACGGCACCACAGAAAGAAAGACTTACACCAGCAGGAACAAAGTGACCGGCAACGACGGCACCACCATTCGGTACAACGCGTATTTGCGCAGACGGCGCGGCGGGGTGGACCCGCATCGCTTCGTTGAGAACAGCGGAGAGATAGGTGGCCTGGTTGAGCGCAGTAAAGGTGATGTCGTCGAGCTTATCAAAGTCACTGCGCAACTCTCCAACAAGACGAATGTGCACGTCACGATGCTTGAGGACATGATACAAGGTAAATTCCATGGTTGAAGCAACGTTTTCGCTCCCTGCGATCATGAGTGCGCCAAAGTTCTCATACACTTCGGGGAGAGTGAGGTCCGCTTTTGCTTCATCATACGGGAGAACGGAGCTCAAGAAGTCGGCATTGGATCCGCTGAAGTCTGTGCTCGCCATCTTTTGATCGACCAGTTGACGCACATAGGCTGCGTGTTTCGCTCGCTGTTCGCCCAGTGACCGCGGGACGAACAGCTTCAACAATGGACTGACGTGGGGAAAGTATCGCGCGACGCGGGCAAATGAAATGAACTTCATGGTGCTACCGAAGAGTCCGGAAACCCAAGGGTGGTACGAATCTGACTCGAGGGCTTGCAGGGAAACACCGAACGTGAGATGAGCGATGATGTCGAATGTCACAAAGGCGAACCAGGTCACCATGTCTTGCGGTCCTTCGGCGCACCCTCTTCGCAGCTGCTCCAACAGCACGTCGGCATACTTGGCCACGACGTGTTCTTGGCCTCTCAGTGCGCGTTCCGAGAAACCTGAGCTGAGCACGCGACGGATTTTGGCATGCTCGGCAATGCTGGTGGTTGAAAGGATGTTGTAGATGCCATCGCTCGACGGACTGACGGCGGTTGGGTCCTTGGTGAATATTCGTCCACTACCGTGCATGCTATAGATGTCGCGCCAAGCCTGCACGCAATTGAAGGAGATTTCGTTGGGCGAGAGGCGTATTACCTCGCCATACTCGTCGTGAAGCGTTTTGATGGCGAATGGCAGTCTGCCCCGGATTTGTTGCACAGCATAGGGAACGTGGGTTGCTGCCCATGACCTGGGTCCAGCAAACTTGGCCAGAGGATGAAAGAAGAGATTGTATGTGATAAGATAACTCAAGTACGACAGGTACTAGGCGAGTCAGCAGAGGTTGCTCATACAAAGAATCGTAGCTTACCAAGAGAGTCGATGCAACGATGATGGCGCCCACGGATTGCCAAGACTGCGCTGGCATGATGTAATGGCGCAAGCGGCCTGCGATGTCAAACACTCGTCCACGCAACCTTTCTTCCTCATGCGATGATCCGGCGTACTTCTGTTTAACTGTGGCAAGCAGCACGCGCAGTACCTCTGACGCAGTGTCATCAGGTCCCGCATATCTACGTAAGCCCAGGTGTAGTATGTAATCAACCTAGCGAACAAAATCCGTAACTCACAGCTCATCCACGTTATCAGGGGATTGAGCGTGATTGAGACGCACGCAGGAGATGGCGAGAAAAGCCAGCAAATGGACCGCACTCGCAACAAGGAATGGAGCGCCAGTCCAGGCTCCGCCCATGGACATGCCCCATGAGAAAGCCAGTGCAAGCAGCGGGCCTGCAATGAGGGCACCGATGCTCTGCGCAACAGATGCTGCCGTGTACAGCATGCCCGTGGATGCTGGGGGAACGAGATAGGTCATGGCACTCCTGAGGGTCAAGAGAAAGGTGGATCCCAAGGCAGACACGATGAGGCCCGCAATCATGACCAGAGGCGTGCCAGCCAGCCCAACCGTGGCAAACCCGACGATGAGCAAAATGCAACTCACAAGCGAGTATTTGAAGTCACGCTCAGAAGAAGACAAGTGAAAATGAGCAGACACATAGGCGTTGGCAATGGGCATGATGACGATGAAGAGGGCAAGGTTAGTGAGGCCGCGCAATGTGAAGAGCAGACTGGCCTGACAGGAGGTTAGCGCCACAGGCACCAGAATCTGGCTGAGGAGAAGGGGCAAATGCGCATACAGTGCCGTAGTCCCATCCAAACCGTTTCGCTGCCACCTGCAGCAGCAGCACCCACGACTGGCTGCCAAAACAGACGAGGAGAAATGCACTGAGCAGCACAAGCAGCACGGGGTTCTTGCTGATGATGGCTACAGACCGCGTGCCCTGATGCCATGCTTCGCGCGCGCGCTCGACGAGTGTCGCCTTGCCCCCGGCCTGTTCCCCACCCGGGAAGAGTCTCTCTGCCTGCTCCGCCTGCTCCGCCTCGTCTGTGTCCAGCTCCTTGTAGCGATGTAGCGGATGCGTCTCAGGCAGGTTCAGCGCGATGAGGGCGGCGGGAGGGATCAGGACCCACGCGCACGCCAGCGGGTACCAGTTGCTGCGTTTCATCATGGCGGCGGCTAACGGCGTCGCGAGCGTCTGGGCGATCATCTCGGTCGAGGAGAGCTTGAGGAAGGCATCTACCCTGTGCTGGCCGGGATGCAAGTCAGCCGCCATGGCAAAGAACAGGGACGGGCCCACCTGGATGCCGCCGCCGATGGCCTCGAGCAGCGGCGCGAGCCACACCAGGCGCAGCGGCAGCACGCCGGGGAAGAGACCTTGAGTAATGCTGAGCGCAGTCACTGCAACACGCGGGCGCATACCTACACACGAGTTTGGTCCAAGTGTCGGCCAGCCAGGCGCCCAGGAGAAACAGCAGCAGCACCGGCTTGCGCCCGATGCGGTCGGAGAGCACGCCAAACGGCAGTGCGAGCACGATGGCCGGCAGCTGGCTGAGGGCCTCCTTGCATGCCTTGACAACGGCGAGCTCGTTCTGCACCGGCTCGGCCTTGCAGTCGTAGCCCAGCACCCCGCCAGCCTTGTCGGTGCAGATGATGTGCTCGAACACGGCCGTCAGCGGGGCAGTGTTGAAGTAGACGGCGAAGTCCCAGCAGGCCGTCAGGACGCACAGCTGCAGCAGGATTGGCATGGAGAACAAGTAGCGCCTCAGCATCCGGCGCATGGTGGGTGGTGGGTGGGTGAGTGAGAAACGGGGCAAACAGCCGCGAACTGGTGGGGCGGGGCTCCACGTGCATCGCGTGCATCGCGGGCTCCACGTGTCGCGGCAAATTACGGAAGCGGCCCGGGCCGCATCGATGACAGTGCGCAAGCGCGTTGACAAATATAGCCCAAGTCACTTTGTATGCCGCAGCTCTACATGCCGAACTCGCCGGAGCTCCCCAAGGACAAGGCGGCCGACGTCACCGTGGCCAAGGTCGACGGCGACCCGTGGGACCTGGCGCGCCTGCTGGAAGGCAACTGCACGCTGTCGTATCACTCACGGCTCACAACTGCTTATTTAAGCAGCTGAAAGTCCGTCGCGATGCCGAACTCGCCGCCAAAACCTGCGATACAATTACTATAGCGCTCGACCTTGGCGATGGAAAAGTCGTCTCGCTGCGAGGCTGCAAGGCACCGGCGCACCTGCTCAAGGAGCTGCTCAAGGAGCTCCCCAAGGACAAGGCAGCCGACGTCACCGTGGCCAAGGTCGACGGCGACTCGTGGGACCTGGCGCGCCTGCTGGAAGGCAACTGCACGCTGTCGTATCGCTCACGGCTCACAACCGCTTGTTTGAGCAGCTACGTCAACAAGTTTGTGCCTGATGGTGGTAGCACAACCGTCTACCGCAATGGCTCGCTCGTCGACCCTGCCTCGGCCCGCACATCCAAAATACCACACAGGTGACGGCCTTCAAGATCATAGGCAACAGCGCAGCCTACTTCCTCAGCGACCAGGCCAACAACTTGACTTGCTGCAGCGTATCTCAGGTGTCGCCTTCCCCAATAACGCCATGATGAAGGGCTGGGACAAGTTTCTTAAAGAGGCCAAGCAGCGCGACCACCAGGAAATCGGAAAGAACCAGAAGCTCTTTTGGTACAGCCAGATGTCGCCAGGCTCGCCCTTCTTCCTGACCAACGGCACGCGCAGGCGACGGCACCAATGAGAACAACAACGACAACAGCAACAGCAACGACCAACGACAAGTGCACGGGAAGCGTGCCGGAAGCGAGGACAGGCGCACAGACACACGGTGCCCGACCGCCTTAGAGGGAGGGCACATAGTAGGCACCGGGGTTTGGCGGCGAGTCTGTTCTCGCCAGTGTGTGGCCCGGGGGTCCTCCTCCGCCGTCGAGTCCCCCGGATGATTGTGGCGGAGGGTAGATGGCGGAGGGTAGAGGGTGGAGGGTAGGAGGTGAGGCGCGCTTCGGTGTGGAGGTACTGTTCTCGCTAGCGTGTAGCCTGGGGGCCCTCCTCTGCCGTTGAGTCCCCCGGATGATTGTGGCGGAGGGCGGAGGGCGGGAGGGCGGAGGGTAGATGGTAGAAGGTAGACAGCAGAGGCGTCTAGAAACCATAGAGATTTAGCTAATTCAGGTGGAATACAAGCTCACATATTATTAAACTTCGCCCTATCACCCACTCATGTTCCGCCCTCCGCCGTCTACCCTCCCCCCTCCGTGACTGTGTGCAGAGGGGCACCAGCTCTTGCAGATGTGATCTGTCTATGCTCTTGGACCGGCACGGGCAGAGGGCTCCGTGCTCCGTGCTCTGTGCCGCGTCGACATTTGCTCTGGGACTGCCACCGGCAGCCTCCAGCCGCGTGCACAAACCCTTTACCCCCAGCAGTCCAGTCCACCCCCCATGGCAGAATCAGCCACACGACCCCAATGCCGAATAAGCCCGTCACGAGCCTTGTAGCATCAAAGAGAAGCAGCAAAGAAGCAAATATCTATTGCGTGTGCCAAGGCGATAGGCGATGATAGTCGATCGACAGAGTTACACAGCATAGGATTAGAACGAATACTAGAACAGCCAGAGCCTTCCATCACATCGAGATCGGACGCCACTTATAACAGCATAGGATCAGAACGAGGACTAGAACAGCCAGAGCTTTCCATCACATCGAGATTGGACGCCACCTACAAAGTTCATCCAAGTTGGACGGCGCCTGCATCAGACTTCATGCAGGCGGACATGCTCAGTGAGAGGAAGTGCTCTGCAGAGCCGCTTGGTTATAAGGCTATAAAAGTCCTTAGGTGAGTCCATCTTATCCTATTTCCATCTCCAACTTTGACCGACCTTGACCATCTATCTTCTCCTACCTTGACTATATTATCCTATTTCCATCTCCAATTTCGACCAACCTTGATCATCTTCTCCTACCTTGACCATATTATCCTATTTCCATCTCCAATTTCGACCAACCTTGATCATCTTATCCTACCTTGACCATATTATCCTATTTCCATCTCCAATCTCGACCGACCTTGACCATCTCCAATCTCGACCGACCTTGACCATCTCCAATCTCGACCAACCTTGATCCATCTCCAATCTCGACCAACCTTGATCCATCTCCAATCTCGACCGACCTTGACCATCTTATCCTATTTCCATCTCCAATTTCGACCAACAACCTTGATTCCCCTTCCTATTCCATGGATCTCGCCAGGCTCACCCCACGTATTACCGAGACGATTGAGCGATTAAATAAGAAGGGCTTGACGGCTCGCCACAAAGTTATATTGCCGAAGCGATTCAAGCGTCTCTGGGTTGACGATGATGCCCACAAATCGCCACTACAAAGGCGGCGAAACAACATGGCTCGTCAAGCATTTTTCGAGACACGATCTAAGAGCCAACATCTCTTCTTTCTTCTAATCTTGGTTGTATCCATGTCAGACTGTATGCAAAGCGGTTTTCATGAAATGGTGATAAAACCACTTCTTAAATTGGAAAGCTATGATGCCTACTACTTCTCTCTAAACCTACTGGATAAAAGATATCTTGAGAATACAGCAAAGTCTGAAGGCATTCGAGAGGACCCTGGATTCGTTACTCTCATGCAGGCTTTGTTCCCCGACAGTAAGTTGGTCTCCTCTACCAATAACACGATACTGACGTTGGCGTGGTAGGCGACCGAAGTATGTAAACCGTCCACTGTTTTATCCGCTGTTGTATCCACTCTTGCATCCACTCTTGTCTGCGCTAACATAAGCACAGCCTTGACGTCTGCGTACTCCAGGATGCCCATAAGCAATTTTCCATCCTTCCTGCAAACAGTATCCTTGGCGATGGAGAACAGCGATGCATTCATGATCGAGAAGCGACGATTAGAGGAAGAGACAAGTGCAGCAACTGTGCTCATACCCGCTGGCCAGGGAGACTGCACTTGTTCTATTACAGTCAATCGCTCAATCATAACGGAGGCATTGAGGCGGTATGGTCTTACAAAGGTTTATGAACAGGAGCCGGCACCCTCTGGCAATTGATGTATATCGCTATTCCGTTGCTGTTGCTGTCGTTTTTGCTGGTGCTGCTGGTGCTGGTGCTGCTGGTGCTGCTGGTGCTGCTGGTGCTGCTGTTGCTGGTGCTGCTGGTGCTGCTGTTGCTAGTGCTGCTGTTGTTGCTGCTGTCGCTACTGTTGTTGCTGCTACTATTGTTGCTGCTATTACTACTACTGTCATTACCATAATCCACGTCTAAAACCTATTGTGCCTCCATTTTGTCTCAGGTCGATATCTTGGACAGCAGTGGTACCTAGAAGTCACCTTTATGAGTTCATCATAAAAGCGTCCAGATACTTCATTCTTGAATCAGTCTCAGTTACAGCCCTCTGCTGTGAATCCCCAACCCAGCGGAAACTATACCTAAACAAGATACCGATCTGCTGTGCAACATTGATTGCTGGCAAATATGCCTCCAAACTCTCATTAATGGAATTTTGGAATGTCGTCCAAAACAAAGCCTCAAGCTCCTGCCACTCCGGGAAGTAATGCCAGCCGTTATTGTCCATAAATCCAAGCAGGTTCTTCAAGCCCTATAATGCATATCCGAAAGGGAGGATTTCTATTATCTCCTTAGTCTTACTACTCTGATATTGATACTACAGAGACACGCTACGCTTCCTAGCAGGAACATTCATGATATAAGCCAACTATTTTTAAAGTACTTTACTTACTATAACACTAGAAAACCTACTTACCCTGATGCCGCCACCCGCCTCCGTAAGGGCATTAAATGATACTCTCGAGTTTTGAAGAAAATGCATCTAGGCAGCCAACAGCGGCAGAATGGCAAGAAGAAATACAAGAAGAAATACAAAGAATATAAGTCTACTATTGAATGAGCTACAGCCGAACGAGCGATGGGCGCTCAACTTCACCGAGCGGAGCACCTCTCCACATCTACTCCACAATCCACGTCCAAAACGCCAGTTCCAGCATGGCGGAAATCGCAGAGCCACCCAGCGAAAGGGCGCGCCTCAGCATTAGATGTTGGATTATTCACCCAGGTGTCCCTCAACCCCTCTGGAGTCCATCTCCACCGTCGACGGTAGGCAGTTTCCTTTTCTCAGCTGCCTGTTTCTTGTTTGCGGGTTGTCCATCTCCATCGTCGACGATAGACCGTTTCCTTTTCTTGGCCGCCTTCGCTTGATCCTGCGGATGGGAACCGCATGGGTATCACTCGGTGACAGTGAGCCTGACTGACGACGAGGACGACGTCCTGAAAGCGTCCTGGTCAGGCTTGTTAGTGTCTCCATAATCAACGTTTAAGGAATAGTCTCGTACGTGGTCTTCGGACGACCACACTCCTCTCCCTGAGCGTCCTGGCTCGGCTCCTTCTGCTTGATTGGTACCGGTGGGCGGCGAGAAGGAATATTGCTCTTGGGGCCGGTTGGTGCATTTGGAGGTGGGACAGAAAGGGATGCGCCAAACACGGAGCTGCCTACCAAAGGCCTTCTTAAGGACAACACCTGCGGCCCTCGACTGCGGCACCAGCCCTCGATGCCAGCATCAACCCACTTCTCTGCTCAGCCCGTAATGACCAGCCTCTCTGCTCAGCGCTTCTGTATCGAGCTCTATACATGCTGCTCCTCATGCCCCTTGCCAGGGCCGGGCTCCCTAGACCAATGGGTGTTGGCTTATTCTCGTTGCGAATCTTCAAAACTTTCCACTGCTGAACACCGCTTCCGCGCTTGACTTCTTGCCATAATCCGTCGTCGTCAGTTGAATAACTGTTGGATTGTTCACCCGGGTGTCCCTCAACCCCTCAACCGTGTTGCGACTATGGTGTCAGGATTAGTAGGAATCCAGTAAGCGTTAGATGTTGGATTATTCACTGGGGTGTCCCTCAACCCCTCAGCCGTGTTGCAACGGTAATCGCAACAGCACCAGCAACAGCAAAAGCGACAGCAGCGTCAACAGCAGCAATAGCAACAACAGCAGCAGCAACGGTGGGGAAGAGGGCGGCTGCTGTCCAAAGAGCATCGATGGAGGTTGCTCGACGTTTGTGACACTTATGGCTGTGGAGGTGCACGCGGCGTGCGCATATGTTGTGACGGTTCACTAGTGAGGAAGGTGAGGTTCTGCAGGTCTTGGTGAGCGGGTGTCAGGTATGCCGCCTAGTGTAATACACCTAGCTCGTCTGTATTTGGCCTGCTAGTTTGCTAAAGTAGAGAGTTCTTGTTTCCCTTCATGCTTCCTAAACAGCCGCCCTGAAAATCAACAATCTTCTAATACCATAAGTTTGTTATGGGTACAGAACTCCATGAAGTCCTGTCCCTCCCACTCCTTCATTTGTGCCATGAATCTCGCCTTTGTGTCTTCATCTCTGTCTCCTAGCATGAGACAAGCATTAGCAACCTAACTATCCACTGTAATACGCTTAATACCCGGCATTATCTAGCGAAAGAGAAGCTGAGTTTCGTCAATGTAATCCCACATGTAATCATGCGGCACATTGATAGAGGTAAGGCTATTGAGCTGACCCTGTGGGATGTAGATATTGAGCAAATAAGGTAATTAATTGTGTGTGTAGTATTCTACGTATCTAGAGCTCCTTTATAGTACTGATATGGATGACTAAGTCATAAGTAATTAAGGACTGTATAAATGATGTTATTAAGGCCTTACAAACCCTATTGACGCTTCGCCGGCTAGTGATCCATGACGCAAGCGCTTAGGAAGGAAAATGTGTTGAGTGAGTAGATGAGTAAGGATGTATCAGCGTAGAATAACTAGAAGTCCGGGTCGACATAAATTGGCGGATTGATGAATTCAATCAATCCGATTGATTAATAGGCCAGGATTGAATGGATTATAATCAGATTAGATTGGATTGATCCGAGTATGTACAAAATGTAAGCGCATCCCGATAGCATGAGTCACGCACGTGTTGTACACACGTGATAGCTGCAACACTTGCCTGCAGAATACAAGTTAGTTACGACTAACTTGACTGCTGCAATAGCTATGTACACTAATAAAGTCCTAGATCTATCTAAGAACGCAAACATTCCGCAGCCTCTATACTCTCTACCGAAAGCCGATTTCTTGTATCCGGAATCATCAGCTTAGAACTGCTAAAGGCTCTTTCAACAGCGGCTGACATTGCTGGAATTGAGAGATAGTCAAAAGCCATCCTAGATAGCCGCGGGTATCGAGCTGACTTGTGAGCCCACTAATCTAGGAGATTGTCTGCCCGTTCTCGTGCTGAGAGGCAGTAGTCTCTATACTCATCAAAAGCTGAGTTAAAATTAATGTCGTCATCAAACTCTAAAAGGTAAGCGTCAAACATTGACACATCTTCCTCAGATGCTGCTGTGGCAGCAGATTCAGATAGCGGCTGATTGTTATACTCCTTCCAGATCTTTTCCACATCCGTACGAGCCTTTCCAATCCATTCGGGATGCTCTGACCAGTTCTTCTCAATATAATTCCACTTCAGGCGTGGGTTAAGGACTAGTGCAATGGTATAAGCAGGAGATTGGTCTGTCAGATCATAATACTTGTCCATTACTAGCCAAGCGTTATTCACTGCTGTCCGTAGTGATACTGCAGTCGTTCTTTAGCCTGTTCCAGCTTCTGAAGTAACATATCCATTGCTGGTAAGACTTCCCACATGGAACCTCTCTTTCCTTCGTACGGTTCTCCTTCTAACGATGTTGTTAGAGTTTTAAATGGCTCCAACAATACCATTAGCTCTTCAAGTTGACTCCAATCATCTGCTACCAGCCGATCATCTTTTAGAGTAGATTTGGTATCTAGCCCAACCTGCCGTTGGACGTAGATCTCTATGAACGTTCGAAGCTTTAGAGCTCTTTTCAGCATATCGTAGGTTGAATTCCACCTTGTAGCATTGTCGCTGATTACCAGGAGGCTGTCCATGTCTTCCGGAGTCTGCTGGATATTTCGAAAGGAAGCAATCCGTTGTGGTGTTCTTCGAATATAAGTGACGATATTATGAATCTTCCCCACTGGACCTTTTTTCCGCCATACTTTTAACAGTTTTAGATCATCGTTAATCTCTGCAGCATAAGCTGTATCCTTTTCAAATGCCTCCACATCTTTTCCAAACAGCAAAGCCTTAACAACAAGATTAGTAATATGCCCAAAGCATCTTAACCAACGTTCAGAAGGCTCAAAAACACCATTTAAATGGTCTGCTAGCTCTTGAATACAGGTATCGTTGCTTCCTGCATTGTCGACCATAAAATGCCCGATGCGAGATTCAATTCCAAAGTCTCTTACGATTCCTAGGAGTTCAAGCGCCATGTTTTCACCATTATGCTGACCTAGAAGCTGGCGCAGGCCTAACAAGGTCTTTCGTAGCTTCTTATTCTCATCAGTCCAGAACGCCACAATTCCAAGTAGAGCCAAATTGTTTGGGGAAGTCCAAAGGTCGAAACTGAGATGTATCTGGCCTTCCGACTTATCAAGAGCCGCTCGGACTTTAAGTTGCACTCGTTGGTAGTCATCTTTTATCCACTTCTGGATGGTATTGCTACTTTGTGGGAGTAATGACTCTAACTCACTAGAGCAATAGACCATTAGAATTCGGAATAGAGGACTTTCAACTTGTCGGAAGCTGATATGATCGCCAACAACCCATCGAGTAAGGTGCCTTCGGAAGATATGCCTGTCTACTGAGCTAATTGGATGAGAGGTACCAGGTGAATAAATTAGAACCTGAGGGGCCTGTGTATCTCCATGCTTATTGATATGATGTACGGATTCCATGTGCGCATTTAAATGGGTTGTTGATGTGGCTTTGAAGATATAGGTCTTGTGATTCTGAGTGAGATGGCCTAGATTATTTAAAAGTTAGTCTCTTATTCATAGCTTAGAGTATACTTAACTAACAGCGACGACAGAGCCACCAGATTGATCCATCTTTAAGATCTTCCAGCTGAAATCCATGCTTCCATGCCCAACCAATTCCTCTCTTCCCAGAATCTGGTGAGACGCGGTATTTACTGGCAAATACACCTAGATCGACATTGGTCGAGGAGGATAACTGACTTACACTATGGTTTGTAACCTCAGATATGCTGGGAATTGAGCTGACATCGTCAGAGAAGATTGATTGAACGTCACTCATCTGGCTTATTGTTTGTGGAGCTTTTGAAGGGGTGGTAATTGAATTCCTTGCTCGATCTGCCAGCAAATTCCAGCTTATATACACAAGAATCGGCCTAAAATAAGGCCGGGTATAGGGGAACAAGAAGACTGAGACTAGACGAAAGAAGTAAACTATACGAATCACAAAGCCTCAATCACATTGGCAAATTAGAGGCTTTTTTTATGACATTCTTAGAGGTTTCAAACTTCGTATTCTAATAAACATGACGGTAGTCCAATTTCCCATTCAATCGAATTAATCCGATTGATTAGCTTGTCAATCCTCGATTATGGGATCAATCCAGTCTTGGCGTCCGATTGATTGAATTTTCTCAATTAATCAATCAATCCGACTGATATGGATTGATTATTGCGAACCCTGCTGGTGCTGTTGCTGTTGCTAGTGCTGTTGCTTTGTCTGTACGCTTGGACGGGCACTAGCAGCGTCCAGCCGCGTGCACATACTACTTCCTGGCTATGGCTCGTTCTGGCTCAGCTGTTGTGAGGACGGGTTTCGGTCTCACTATATGGCGGTAGCCTCACGATGGGGCGGGGCAGGGATAGGAAGTTGAAACTCTATTACACGGAAAATACTAAGGTGGAGAGCAGAAGGTAAACAGGCGGAGGCCTTTTACCTGCTTGATCCACGCTAACCTTATGCGGGCCTAGTGCCCTGTCCCTAACAGTGACCATCATACACGCAGAAGTCACGTGACAGGTCTCCATTCACTCTCTGGCTCGAAGCCTCATGTGATGGGCCGTCACAGCTGTGGCTCGTTCAACTGTGGCTGCCATCGCTCATTCAGCGGTCTCTCCCCAGCTCCGCCGTGATCCTCCTCTTATCACCAAATCTTTCTACCTTGATTTTTCGCTGCTGCTCCACGCACCCTACTTCTATATCTAGGTACTACTTGGACGGGATCTGCCCTCTGCTTGTAGAGCAGTAATCATCGCCTATAAAGGATCTAGCTAATCTGGATGTGTTTTGCCGGCGTATTCGCGCAACGAATCAAAACCCCTCACGTCAAAGGTGTTAGGTATCAATGAGGATAATCAGCACCAGCAAAAACGACAGCAACAACAGCAGCACCAGCAGAAACAGCAGCAACAGCAGCAACAGCAGAAACAGCAGAAACAACAGCAACAGCAGCAGCAAAAGCGACAGCAGTAACAACAGCAGCGATAGCAGCAATAGCAGTACCAGCAAAAGCGACAGCGGCACCAGCAGCAGCAACAAGAGCAGCAAAAGCAAAAGCAAAAGCAAAAGCCAAAGGCAACAGCAAAAGCAACAGCAACAGCAGCAAAAGCGACAACAGCAGAACAGCGGCAATAGCAACAACAGCAGCAGTAACGGTGGGGAAGAGGGCGGCTGCTGTCAAAAAAGCATTGATGGAGGTTGCTCGATGTTTGTAACACTTATGGTATTGAAGAGGCGAGCAGTAGATAAGAGTGATTTAGAGATAGAGCGGTTGCTTTCTTGTTCTCCTATAGATGGTCACTCTGGGTGTCAGGTATGCCGCCTGGTGTAATGCACCTGGCTCGTCTGCATTTGGCCTGCTAGTTTGCGAAAGTAGAGAGTTCTTGTTTCCCTTCATGCTTCCACAGGTAAGGCTATTAAGCTAACCCTATTGACGCTTCGCCAGCCAGTGATCCATGACGTGAGCGCTCAGGAAGGAAAATGTGTTGAGTGAGTAGATGAGTAAGGACGCATCAGCGTACAACAACTAGAAGTCTGGGTTGATGTAAGTTGGTGGAACTAGAATTTTGACCGGAAGTGTCTTAAATCTGATATGGAGGCTTCGACGGCGTCCAACCTTGCTGTTGTTGCTGCTGGTGCTGCTATTGCTGTTGCTGTGGCTTTCGCTATTGCTGTTGCTATTGCTGTTGCTGTTGCTGTTGCTGTTGCTGTTGTTGCTGCTGTTGTTGCTGCTGTTGTTGCTGCTGTTTTGCTGCTGTTGTTGCTTTTGCTGTTGCTGCTATTGCTGCTATTTCTGCTGTTGCTGTTATTGCCGTTGTTGTTGCTGTTGCTGCTGTTGATGCGGCTTGTCAGGTCTAGGGGTATCCCAGATCAATCAGCGCGTAGCTGTGCCTCGCTCCTCGCATTGGTGCTGCGTCGCTTGTGCTTATTCGATTTTACTGCAACTCTAGTATCTATAATAGTCTCTATTAAGCTGTTAGGTTGTGTAACACAGCGCTTATGCCAAGACGCGCTAATTTCGAGTCCCGATGTTCAAACTTAGTGAGTCATTAAACTCCCCCGTAGACACCACACAACCACACAACCACACAACCAACGAATTTTCCGAGTATATCCATTGAATGCTAAGACAACCATCATGTGGACAGCTAACAATCCGATCTCCCATCACACCAGCCATACATTGGAGAATGGCGCTAGCAGCAGCAACAATGGCATTCACAATGACGGAGCGCATCCTATCCACCACCACACAAGTCATACCCTGGAGAACGGTGCCAGCAGCAGCAATACGGGCATCCATGGGGACAATGAGAATTCGAATGATGGTGGTGAGAGTGACTCCTTCTGCTGCACGGCATTAGCTTACTTTCTTTTATTTAGGACATGATCGTGGCACTGTCCTGGAAGCCTCCTTGATGAGTCCTGCTGCAGACAGTACCTCGAGCGATGACCCTGAGAGCAAGACCACGACTGGGACCACTCCAATATGCTCTTCTGGTAATCTATCCAATTTGAACATCATTGATAGCACTTTGCGAGAGGGTGAACAGTTCGCAACAGCCTACTTCGACACAGCACAGAAGCTCAAAATCGCCCAGGCCCTGGATGATTTTGGAGTGGATTATGTAAGACTGCTAAACTAAGCTAATAGTGTGCGTAGCTGACACTGTACACTAGATCGAGTTGACCTCGCCAGCTGCTTCTGAACAGTCGCGAGCTGATTGTGAGGCTATCTGTAAGTTGGGTCTGAAAGCTAAGGTAGGTTGAGAACAGCATGCCATAATCTCCTATTAATAATGGGTTAGGTGTTATGTCACATCCGATGCAATATCGACGACGTGAGGATTGCTGTGCAAACAGGCGTCGATGGAATGTATGTCTATTTCCCCAGAACCCTAGATCCACGACTGATCGCCCTAATTTAGCAACATGTGCATTGGCACTTCTTCCCACCTCATGGAACATTCCCACGGAAAAGACATGGCGTATATCGCTGCCAAAGCCAAGGAGGTCATCGGATATGTTAAATCGAACAACATCGAGATTCGCTTCTCTGGGGAAGACTCCTTCCGGTCCGACTTCGCTGATATACTGAAGCTCTACTCTCTCGCCGACCAGTTGGGCGCGGATCGCGTGGGCATCGCTGATACCGTGGGCGGTGCCACGCCGCTCGAAGTGTTCGACAAGGTTGACACCCTGCGCAAGGTTGTAGGCTGCGACATCGAGACGCACTTCCACAATGACACAGGGTGTGCCGTTGCGAATGCCTACGTCGCTCTCGAAGCTGGAGCCACTCATGTTGACACCACAGTACTCGGCATCGGTGAGCGTAATGGCATCACACCTCTCGGCGGCCTTATGGCGTCCTTAATTTCCACAGGCCGCAAAGACATGCTAAGTAAGTACAGTGTTGAGAAACTGGGCTATATCGAACGCCTGGTTGCACAGATTGTTGAGGTAGAAGTACCTTTCAACAATTTTACGGTACCTTCGCAGAAATCTGGATAAACAGAGCCGACGGGGTTGACAAGAAAAACTAACGGAAAAGTTTGTTAAGATTGAGTTAAAAGTTCTTTGCGGCTAGCGCTTGGCACACACACACACACACTGTGTATTTGCATCCTCTCTCTGTAGTCTCAATCAATCAACTACTTCATTCATTAGTAATATGTTCCTCTCTTAAAATTTAAACTCGTATCGTATCGATGTTCAACGTTTCAACAAACTCAGTCCGCACAGACAAACAAGGACCAGCCTTCCGGTCGCCATATATCCGCAGTCTAGCTCACCTCACGAATCTGATGTTGAAGTCATAGTAGCAGAGTGGACCGTAGCCTTTGAAAAGCTCCTCTACAATAAAGACTTCTACACACTCAAAGATATTTTCTTCGAAGAGTCCTACTGGCGGGACCACTTGTGCTTCTCATGGGATTTTCATACTTGGCATGGACCTAGAGAGATGAGCTCCTTTCTGCAGAATGTGCAAAAAGGATGCCAATTGCAACGATTGTCTATCGACGGCAGCGATCCCAATAAAAGGCCTAGGCTTACAACAATCGACCATGATGGCAAAGTCCATGGTATACAATTGTACATCAAAATTGAGACCGATGCTGGAGTAGGAAAGGGCTTGGTGAGGCTTTGTCAGGAGGCTGAGTCCCAAAAGTGGAAAGCATTCACCGTGTACACGGCACTCTTGGAACTCAACGGTCATGCAGAAAGGGTGAGACGTAAACGACAGTCAGGCTTCATCTATAAGCTCCCTGGAGCAAGCGCTGAATTCGACAATTGGCAAGAGATGAGAATCGCACAGCAGAACTTCGAAGCGAGCCTGCAGCCGACTGTGCTGATTATAGGTAAGTCGACACAGCAATGACTGCGGGTAATGCTGCCGTGGCTCTGCTACTACAAAACCTAGCTACAGGCTAACCAATATGTTCAGGAGCGGGCCAGGCTGGTCTCACTTCCGGCGCTCGCCTTACGCAATTAGGCATCTCATGCTTGATCATTGAGCAGAACCAGAGAGTGGGTGACTGCTGGCGCAATCGTTACCTTCGACTCGTACTTCATGATCCAGTCTGGTGTAAGCTCTAGGATCACCGCTGATCTTGCTGTGCAGTATTACTGAATTAAATACGATAGATAATCATATGCCCTATCTTCCATTCCCGATCAATTGGCCGGTATTCGCGCCCAAAGATAAGCTTGCGGAATGGATGGAGTCGTACGCACAACTTATGGAGCTAAATGTGTGGTCATCGGCAATGTTACAGCGAGCCAAATGGGATGGACAAAGATGGGAGGTAACGATCAAACGTCAGTTGCTAAAAGGAGGTACAGAAGTGCGAACATTCTGGCCGCGGCATATTATACAGGCCACCGGAGTGAACGGCGAGCCCCACATTCCAAGAATCGACGGCATGAACAACTTTATGGGATCTCGAATTTGCCATTCATCTCAATTTTCGACAAGTGCACAGGCGACGACCACTGGCAAACGAATTGTGGTAGTTGGGAGTGGTGTTTCTGGCCACGATATCGCCCAGGACTTCTATGAACGTGGCCATAGTGTAACGATTGTCCAACGCTCCCCGACATGTATCGATAGGAGCGATTACATCCACGGTCAGGGTATCTATTCGGAGGACGGGCCAGCTACTGATGAGGCTGACTTCTTCACCCACAGCATTCCTCTCCCACTGCTAAAGAGACAGGAGGTCGAAAAAACGAAGCAACTTATGCTAAAAAACAAGGATTACTTTGAAGGGCTAGAAAAGGCCGGATTTAGAGTCGACAAGGGTCCAGATGGTGCTGGGTAAGACTCATCTTCATTCATTAGCTGAAGACTCATTGGGTGTTATAGACGGAAATTCAAGTTCCTTCAATACGCCGGAGGCTCCTATATCGACGTTGGCGCGTCCCAACTTATCATCGATGGCTATATCAAAGTAAAGCAGGGCACAGTTGCGCGCATTGACCCACACTCGTTGCTTTTGGACGACGGCACTGAGCTGCTGGCAGACGAGATCATATTTGCAACGGGATATACTAGTATGTTGGAGACGACAAAGAAGATCATGGGCGCGGACTTTGCTGGGAAGCTAAAGGAGGTGTGGGGTCTTGACGACGAGGGTGAGCTCCAGTCGGTCTGGAGGCGCTCTGGACATCCAGGCTTCTGGATTGCAGGTGGCAATCTGGCGCTGTGCAGGTATTACTCCAAGATGCTAGCGCTGCAGATCAAGGCGGTTGAAGAAGGCATAATGCGCTATGAAGCTTCGTAGAGATAACGAACCTCTCTTGAGCTATCAACCCACCAAAAGAGATAGCTATAGAAAATTATTACTAATTGACTCTAACATGCTTCAAAGACTGCTCTACTAAAAATTCTACTATTTTTGACGGATAGTACAATTTTGTTGACCTTTATGGATCTGCAGAGACTGCGCCGCTATGAGTTAGCCTGGCCCTGGACAGCCCACCACCATACCTACCATCGTCACAACACGGTTGAGGGGTTGAGGGATACCTAGGTGAACAATCCAACACCTAATACTTACTGGATTTCTACTAATCCTAACACCATAGTCGCAACATGGTTGAGGGGTTAAGGGACAAGTTCCTTCCAGTTCGCAGTTCGCTCCTGACTTTACCAATGACTCTGGGGATGGAGACATTGATCTGTCGATATGAACTTGTTTGGACTTAAAGAAACGCGCAAGAGTTGCCGTTCCAACCGTGGGCGAATGATCTTCAATTGTTTTGATGAGAGTAGGGGGATCGTCGAATTCATCATAGCCTTTCTTCGGCCAGCCAAATCCGCAGCCGCATCCAAAGAACATGATTTTATGTATGCGAGTGGGAGAGTTTAGGAGTAGATAACATTCAGCAGATGCCAGCCGCGTTTATTTTCAAGGCACAATGGCCCAAAACTGGGATCGAGAGGCCCAGAATTGGGATCGGGAGGCCCAGAATTGGGAAGCATACTAAGTTTAGACTAGTTACTCATATTCCTGCTCTCTACCCTCAAGACCGTCTCCAATATAACTTATCAATACTAACCAAGAACTAATGCCGCAACTTGGATGAGGACAAGCAATAAAATTGATAGCATCGGGATCCCTTTATTGAAGGCATTACCAGAAAACAGACCAAACTCTGTCTGTGAAGGTGTCTTGAGTGGGCCAGTCGCTGGTGAGGCGGTGGAGTTGGGAAAGTTTGGCGACAGCGCTGTTCTTGGCCTAGATGTGCTAGAGCAAATTTTGGCAATACTATCTATGATACAGGTATGATTTCCTGTTGGCGTTGGACTGGAACTAAATGATCCCAGAACCTGAAAAGTCACCCATCTGCATTCCAACGGTAACCTCCGAAGGGTATCTCGATGGCGAAAGGGCTACTATACCTGGTGGCCATGCTGCCGTTATGTTTTTGAAAAGTACAGTACTCATAGCGAGCAAGAGATCTAATTCCGAGATAGCGAAGTGGGGCCAATGTGGAGATGAATGTCTACGTTCGAGTGGCCCAGATCTTGGAACCAGAGAAATATTCTAGTTTGTTGTCCCAGTTATGGGCCCCTAAGGACTGGAAAAGATGGACCAGAAGTGGGCCAGGTGTTTGCGATGGGATACTTATAGACACAGTAGCCCCTGAGAATGTAGACCAGTCAATCAATTCATCATGAGCTCAACTGACCCAAGTGTCGATAGCCTCTCTGCAAGCCTGGCTAGTCAGTGGAATCCCCATGCGACCAAGTCGGGGACCAATGGCAAGCCAGGAACCGGCAAAGCTGCCCAGAATACTGGCCTACTTACCCCAGAAGGAACTCCAGGGGTAGATGACGGTCGAAGTGAAGCAGAAAAAAGACGACAAGCGGAACTGGAGGCAGCTGAAGCGGCTAAGAAATCGCCTGAGAGCCAACCTCCTAAGAAAAAAGAGCCGCAATCGTCTACTAAAACTGAAGATGATGGAACCGATGATGAAGCAGCAAAGCAAGCTGAAATTTTGAAAGAAGTTTTGTCTTGCAGTCAAGATGAGTATCACAAGATCTTGGGAATTAAAGAAGACTACGACAATGCAACAAAGGAGATGGCGGCCGTTGAGAGTGCTGTGTACAACCGTGGCATCGAAGTTCATCCTAAATACAACAAAGACGAAAACGCTGAAAAGGCATAGAACTGTAAGTAATTCTTTCTTACTTTGACTTCTCAAATGCTAATCGGAGTAGTGGTCCGAACTGCGGGAGATGAATTGGGCTGCAGGGAGAGCGTGTACCAGGAAGTACTGGATTTCGGCGACGAGGATCCCGACGCGTCAGAAGATAGCGCATCCTCAATGGAAGGTCTAGAAATGGAAACTCCAAAGCCCCGGATGCGCAAGTCGCACAGAGGCAATCACAGTTATCTTTGCCAAAGTAGTGATTCCCGTATTTGACTGTGATTTCTTCGCCGACTTGAATGTATCGTGTTGCGATAATCTGCATGCCGTTATCTACCGGCTGCAGTTCCGCATTTCCCTCGCAATCATGGTTTACAAACCGTCCCGGGCCGAGAAACAATAGTGAAAATTTGTTGCGGCTCGATGTGACAACAGTGAAATTCCGGCCAGTGACATCCAGATCATGTTCTTCCTCTTCTTTCAGTGAAACCAAAAACCCACAAAGATACTTGACGATACCTCGACTAATAGGTCTGCGTGCCGTAACGCATGCTTCCGGCATAGCTGAGTACTGACGCGTTATGTTTATCTCGAATGGGCAATCCGGTAAGTACATCTGGACGTATGAAGCGAGCTGGTCTTTGAAATGGATCGGTTTCGACAGCTGCTCAAGATAGCCGTGTTGATGAAGAATTTTCCAGAAGGCGGCATGTACTCTCAAGGTGGTTTGCCTGCTTGGTTACAGCTTCGAGTGCGGAAGCGATATCTTCCTCCGGTATCGTCAACGAGCCGTAATCGCCCGTGAACTTGCGGACAAAGGGTGAGAATCCAATCTGCTCCGTTTAGACATACTTTGGAGTTTGCTCGAGGACATCATACCTTGTCTAAAAGCAAGTCAGTGATCCAGTCATCATTCAAGCCAAATTCGCTGGCCATGATATGGTTGGTAAAGTGCATCGTGGAAGGAAACAGCAATACGGTAAGTTGAGGCAGGACGGAGGTAATGGCTATTTTTATGTGTCTCTGCCACCCTTCATGTTGAAATGTTCTAGGCCTCCGTGTCTACTGCACAGCGAATCAAATGGCTCCACCTTCCGTATGACGAGGAGGCGGTCTCAAATGTCAACCTTTCCCTGAGGGTTTCGGTCGGTCCGCTGCTCATCCGGTAGGCATCAGCTATACAGAATCCTTCTTCTAACCGCAGCTCCAGTCAGCTTCCAACAAGATACGTCACCAATGCTCCAGAAGTGCTTACGCATTAACTATCCCATGGCCGAGCTCGAGTCACGGCCCAAGCCTGCTACCCGCCTTCGATATAAATTAGAGCGTCCCCCATCCTGAACTTGTTCTACTTCCTTGACTCTTTGTTCCTCATTACCAATCGGTGCAAGACAGGGCCTCCAAAGAGAAGATGACCAAACAATCGCGTCCCGTTTACAGCCGAGAGGGCAACAGTCGTGTCAGAAATCTAGGAGAATCATTCCGTCCCAACTACAGCTGAAGAAGGAGTTGAGCTCGAAGAGTAACATCGTGGTCATTAGCGGAGCCGGAATTTCTACAAATGCAGGTGGTGAGTTGTGATCCCTTTCATGTTCACCCTCGTTTGCTGATTTTGCGACAGTTAGCGATTTCTACAGCAGTTCGAGGACCAACTCAAGCCGGAACATATTCGATGCATCAGCGTATCTTATCCCTGAGCGCGCTGCCAAGTTGCATAATCAGGTGTTGACCATCTTTGAATCCGCTTCAAAGTCTGGCCTCAAACCCCTTGATCGCCTTATGGAAGCATGGGCTCAATCCGGACGCTTGCAACGACATTACACCCAAAACATTGACTGTCGGAGCGAGCGACTTCCTTCGCTATCTCGGAAAACAGTAATGCTTCATGGCCGGGTGGATACCCTGAGATGTACCATTAGCCCTCGACACACACTGCGCGTTACCGCGGAGTCATTCCTTCAGAAGGTGAATGCAAAATGCCCTATTTGCGAAGAAGTGCAGGAGAAGCGGGTGCTGAATGGTCTACGACGACGCTCAACTGGTAAACTTCGAACAAGCGTACTGTTGTACAACGAACCTAATCCGGACGACTCCGAAGCTTTGGGGGCCTTTAACGATGACCTGAGTCGCCCCGTTGATGCTGTTATTATTGTAGGAACAAGGCTACAGATTGGTGGCTCGAGAGGCTTTGTGGACGATCTCTGTCAAGGAGCGGGCGGAACGGATTGCATGACGGTCTGGGTCAACAAAAACCATCAAGAACCGGATATTAAAATCGGCCACCACTATATTGGCGATTGTGATGACTTCGCATCATTACTCTTAGAATAGATCCGAGTATTTTAGAGTTTGCGACTCCATGCGAAGCACAAATAGGAGTTTGGCCATGGGCCGCTGGCACTCTGGCTGTCTGTTCATGACGATATAAGGAGAAGTTGGTAATTCACCATTTCCGGCGCGATCTGATGGGATTGTAGGCAAACAAACGTGGAACAGTGCTCGTTTTGGGTACTTTTGAAGTCCCACCACCTGGCTAGATGGGTCGCCCATTGATAAAACCGGTAAAGAGGGGCGAGTGCAGCTTTCAGGTGAGGCAGACGGCCTCTTGAGCTCGTGAGAAGATCCCGGAACCAGCGCAGAATAATGTTATAGTAACTCCGCCACGGAGGATATCAGCTACACCAGACGCGCCACGTAATGACACGCCCTGACGATTTCGCCACCAGAAGCCGCACTCTACACGCTATCAAGAGCGGCTGAATTCCCCGGCCCGATGCAGTATGACTATGATGACACTGATGCAATTATATATTTGTTTCTTACACTATAGATCAACCTATAGCTGATTTGGGTTGGTGTTGTGTTGCTGCCCTCCTGCCGACCGCGTGGGTCTGTGCGGCTTGCAGACGTGCGGCTTCGACCATGCACGTGGTAATTATGTAATTGATATCACTGATTGGCTCATCTGGGTGTGGCGTACCGTGGATCGCCAAGATCAATCGGATATGGGAGCTCGAGCCATAACCTTAATCTGTCCACCATTCATCATGAACATGACAGTATTGAATTAACATTGCGGATTCTATCTACGAACTCTATCTACAAATAAGGCTCCAGCATCGTTCACAAATTGATTCCCATTGTCACCCCAAGGGCCTTTCACCGAATTCCAAAGGACCTAGCTGGTCACGCTGAGCATCTGCATTTGTTGGTTCGAATCCATGGTGAAATCGTCGACTATGACAAATTCGTCCCAGTTATCTATGTCGAATGAAAATTCGCTGAATTCGTTAGGAGGTTGAGACGGTAAGATAGTAGGGGCTGGGGTCTGATTGCTTCTCGACCAAGCGCTCTCTTTCCGATTTAAGAGCCTCAACCTCTTGTGAGAGATGACTGTTCTGCAGCAGAAGCTCCTCATTTTTTACGGTGAGGTTCTTCAGCTGCACCTGTAGCTTCTCCTTCTCCTCCTCCAGCTCTTCAGTATGCTTCTTTTTGCGATATCGCGAATCGAGACTACATAACGGGTTAGCGACTCAGTTATAACAAGGATTTTCGATAATCCGGCCTAAGTGGGCCAAATTACCTAGGAGGTTCATACGCAGCTTGTCTATTTCTGAGCAGGCGTTTATGCTGCTGGAGATTTGGTCCCAGCACAGACGAAGCAGCTGGGAAGCTGGACCGCCACTAACGCGTCCAGTCGCGTGCACAGACCACCTCCCCACCCCCCCGACCCGCTGACCGCCCGACGTGCTGACCGCCCTTCTGCAAAATGCCATGGGCGTTGGACGCGGGAGCACGCACGGACCAGACCCAGGGCACGCACAAAGTACCTCTGCCAGACCCGGGGTACCTCTGCAAGACATAGAGCACCTCTGCAAGACATAGAAGCGCTGAGTAGAGAAAATAGTCGTTGCAGGCTGAGCAGAGAAGTGGGTTGATGGTCCCGTCTACGCGTCGAGGGCGGCCGGTCTGCGTGTCGAGGGCAGCTGGTGGGGCAGCGTCGAGGGCCGCAGCGCGTCGAGGGCCGCAGCGTCGATCGAGGGCAGCCGGGCACATAAGCCGGCCTATAAGCTCGGCACCCTAGAAGCCGCGCGACCCAGATGCCGCGCACCCCACCAAAAATCAGTAGGTAGTAAAAAAGTCGTATTTTTCTAGCGTTGAGCAGGCAATTGCCATTCCAAGCACATATTTTGTAGAGTCGGTACAGGCGCAGCTGATTAGGTAATAAAGGTACCATATTCTGTAGTTTCTACGACAGTCTTCTGCCCTAAGGTCTCCAATTTGTGAATTGCCTCTACCACCATATCTGCCGTAGCAAATCGTTGATTTGGGTCAACTGGTACTTGCCTTCTCTTACGTGTAGCCTGACTGTTCTGTAGCTAAGCCTCAAGCCGTTTTTGAGATGCCTCAAGCTCTGCTGCTCTTGTAGTCGCTCGAGCAAGAGCCTTGCCTGATTTTTGTAGAGCTAGCCGCATGGTTTGTGAGAGCTTCTCTGAGCGCTGGAGCTTCTGCGGGGTCCTTAAGACACTATCCAAGTCAGATAGAGCGCTCTTTTTGTGTGGTGGAGTAGATGGTGGTAGCGCCAGCTGTGACGAATTGAGTACCAGCTCTATATTCAATGGGCTGATTCCTACAGCTCTCCAGCCTGCTTGTATTACACACTCTGTAAAGCCAGCATCTCTAGCCTTATTATAGGACTTAATAAAGCGTTCTTTTTTAATAGGTACAGCATTATCTAAGGCTGCAAGTGCTGCGATTTCTAAACAGTACAATAACTTTAAAATTAAGAAAGGTGCTAAGTCTAAAGGCTGTAGAATATATAAGGTATAAGCTAGTAAGAAAAGAAGCTATATACAACTTAGTTTAGCAATAAGAGAGAACTTAGTAGTAATATAGCTACTGTGGCTATCTAAAATAAGCAGCCGCCAAGCATCCTAAGGTGTAGAGCTCTTAGGCAGAAAAATCTGCTTCAACTACTCCAGCCCTATCGAGTTTGACGTCTATCTATTCTATAAGGTAGTATAGAGCCAGTTTGGTACGCTGGTAGATAGAAACTATGTTGTTTGAAGGCTCTCCCCTTTAAAGATAACAGCACATCTAAGTTTTCGACCTATAGTAGAGATACACTCTAAAATAGATACCTACTTACAATTTTCTGGAGACTTAATATAAGCCTTTTTTCTTAATAAGGATGTAAGGACTTAGGTGTTTATATAGACACCTAGGGCTATTCCTGTCTTATCTATATTATACGTGTTCTCCAGCAGGATGTTGTATTGTCTTTAAACCTGATTATAGAGCTCTAGGAATGCTTATACCTGCTTAGCTATAGCTACCTCAGCTCTAGCAGCCTCAAGCTTTCTACCAACTATAGATACAATACATAGCTATTATTGTAGAAAGCTCGGAATCTAATTCTTGCTAAGAGGTTTTGTATCGCCGCGTATCTGTATAATTCGAGCTGCTATCTCACGCGTACAAGGATGGCTAGGGGGAAATCTACGTGTAGATTCTTCAAGGATCTATTCAACAAGGAAATCCTCCTCTTCAGGAGACAGCCGCTGCTAGTGGTGGTGAGAATTGACGCGATTTGTTGCACCTCGTTCGCGACGGCGTAGTGTAGACTCAGCGACACCAAACGCCTCTGCAGCAGCTCGCCTGCTTGAAAAAGTACCATCGTAATAACCGTCGATCGCCTTCTGTATGCACTCTTCACGCGTAGCCATAGTAAAAATAGTGTGGGTGGGTGAAAAGTGTATTGTATCGGCGGTACGCGGTTTTGGTGGGATGCGCCGCATCTGGGTCGCGTCGCTTCTAGGTAGCCGAACTTAACTCAGACATCCGTTCCCAATGAAATCAAGTAATGCTAACATTGACATCTCGCCTGCCTCCTTTGCCCTCTGCGTTTGCAGTATTTTCCGCTTCGGAAGATTTTCCTCTTCAGGCCTGGAGCGCTTCTCGGACGATGCATCAGGATCGGATGTTGCGTTAATGGAGAGCTGCCGGGGCATCTCCTTGTGGCGTTTAACGTTCTGAAACGTTTCCTCCATAGCTGTCTGAATATTTGAAATAACGTAGATACCAAGCGAGCTGCGCACCCATGTGAGCTGCGCACCCCACCATCTCTCTGAGCACCAAAACATCTATTTCTCCACAACGCGCGATAAATCTATCTATCTACCATCTAAATACTACTCTAGTGTATCTATAGTATCCTTTTTACAGGTTCTTGAGTTGTGGCCTTGCTCACGGCAGCGGCTGCAACGTGCGAGAGCCTGCCTGTTCACACCTGATCGTACCCTGCCTTGACGCGCTTCGCTCTCTATCTGCTGTACAACATCTTTTTAAGCCATGATCTCCTCTGCCTCAGCCTTTGTTAAGGTACCCTGCTTCTAGATATACTTCTTTTTTTGTTATTTACGCTTTAAAAGGGTGTTATTAGCCTTCTAAAGCGTAGAGACTTAATCGCGTAGTAAGACAATAGAATGCACTATAATCTCTGCCCCTCTGCTTAGCTGGTCAAGCGACTGGATAATTGATGTAGGAGACGAATTCTGATGCCTCTGCAGCCTTGTACGAACTAGAGCTGACTGAGAGCCTAGTTCACGCGCAGTAGTAGGCGTTTTTGACTGCCAGGTAGTAGGCTCTGCTGGTGGTGGACTAGGTGTACGTGGAGGCCTGATATCGAGCTTTGAGACTACCACCTCTGGATCAAATAGTACTAGGCCAGAGCCTCGAAAACTACTCTCTATAGTAGCCTGCCTTATCGATTCCTAATAGGCTGCCTTGAAGGCAGGTAGGAATTCGAGCTTCGTGATATAGTTGATGTGGCTACAAATCAGATCACTGATCTGTCGACTGTACGCGCGTTTCAATGGTGAGAAGTAGCCTATATCTAGAGGCTGTAGTAGATGTGATAAATAAGGCAGTATATAGAGGGTAATAACCTTATTCTCCTTACAGAGGTCTTGAAATTCGAGAGAGTTATGACTCTCATAGCTATCAAGGATAAGTAGAAGGTAGGCGCCTACTCTGCCTACTGTATACTTAATAAAGTGCTTTAGCCACTCAACACCAATCTCATTAGTAGTCCAGCCTGTTTTAGATAGAGCAATAGGCTAGTCGTGTGGTATATCCTTATAGTACTATGTAGAGTGGTGGTGCTTGCCAGCAAAGACAATAAATAGTGGAATAGCCCATCCTCCTGCGCTGATGCCTTGTATAACAGTAGTCCATTCTCTATTGCCTGGCTGTAGGCTCTTTGGCCGACTGCGTCTCTCTGAGCCAGTAACGACGAGCTGCGGCGTGATCTTCCCTATCTGGAAGCCAGTCTTGTCAAAATTGTAGATGTCTCTATCAGTAATACCGTATTTGGCTCGTGTATTCTGAACTAGGTTGAACTAGCTATGCATCGCCTCAGGGCTCTCACATAGAGATCTCTGATAGTCGTAGGGTCGATTGAATCGAGTCTGTAGGCTCTGTGTACGATTGACGAAGTTCCTAGGCCACTTCTGGCCAACCTGGCTAGCCTGGCCAGCTGCGCGCTCAGCAAGTAGTTTATCAGCCATATCTCGTACAGCAGCTAGAGTAGGCGGAAATCCTTGTGAATCTAGATCAAGGATGTGTCTAGTAATCACCTCCTCCTCTAGCTTTGATAGCTTCTTATTATTGGCCTCACAATCGCGTCTTGCAGTAGTTCCGTCGCGTCGTCGTCGCACGGTTGTTCGGGGCGTGTTAAACACTAAAGCAGCCTCTCGTACACTCGGGAACTGATTCTGATTGATAGAGGAGACAGTAAGAAGGATATCTGCTTCTGTATAGGGTAATTGGATAGTAGGTGGTTGAGCCATTTGGTTACTAGTTGACGCGTCGCGAAAAGTTGATGAGGTGGGCCACTCGCTTGCCACCTACGTTACCACTAACCCTAATCACCACCACCACCTCCTCCTCCTCCTCCTCCTCCTCCTCTAAGAACGTTGAGGAGCAACTTACAGAGCTTAACATCTAGATACCAGTCCTTGAAGGAACCTCGAGCGAGAATACGGCGGCATACTATCGAGGCGGAAGCTGAGCATTGCCATACGCGGCGGACAAGAGGAACAGGGCACGGCAGAAGCGGACAGGAGGGCCAAGGTGATGATGGTGATCAGTGGTATGCCTCCAAGAACGTCGAGGAGCAACTGACAGAGCTTGACATCTAGATGCCAGTCCTTGAACGAACCTCGAGCGAGAATACGGCGGCATACTACCGAGGAGGAAGCTGAGCATGGCCACACGCGGCGGACAAGAGGGCCACGGCGGAAGCGGACAAGAGGGCCGAGTGGTGGTGGTGATCAGTGGTACGCCTCCAAGAACATCGAGGAGCAACTTACAGAGCTTGACATCTAGATGCCAGTCCTTGAACGAACCTCGAGCGCCGCGCGTGGCCATGCTCAGCTTCCACCTCAGTAAGGCTTATACTGCCGTGTTCTCGCTCCTTAGGACGAAGTTCCTGCAAGAAACCGGTATCTACGATTTAACCATCAGTCGTGAGAAGGTCATGTCGCGCTCATTCCACTTCCCACCCTCTCAGCCCGACCTGCCGACCGCCCTTCTGGGAAACGCCTCTGGAGCAGCCACACCGCACATAGCCAATCAAGAAGCCGCCACAAGACGCCTCCGTAAGACGCCTCCGTTGTACAGCAGCTTTTTGCGAGGACTTCTCTTCTCTGTGTAACTCTGTCCAGCGCCTATCGCCTTGGCACACGCAATGTATATTTGCTTATTGCTTCCTCTCTATAGCCTCCCCTCTCCCCTCTCCCCTCTCCTTCCCTCCCCTCTCCGTCGTCTCAATCAATCAACTACTCCATTCATCAATTTGTTGATTAGCCAAAACCATGCCGCCTAAACGTCAGCTTATGGACCTTCCTCCCGAGATTAGAGATCGAATTTGGTCCTACGCCCTAGGTTCTATACCTATCACCTTTGGTCTCATACCGGCAGTCAACAAGCGCCGGCTGAATCTCCTCGCGCTTTTGTACACTTGTCGACAAACCCAAGCAGACATCGGGCCACGCTGGCTTGGCTGGGTTCTCTTCGATTTCCACTCGCTCGATTCGCTGCTAGACGTACTTACCACGCTACCCCCTACTACAGTTGCAGCTATCCGCCATATTCGAGTTACTGGCCGTCCTCTATTGCTAGAATTCGGAGGTTATCATATCTACTATAGTCCATTATGGGCCTTAAAGATGGTACCTCAGCTTCAGCTACAAACGCTTACTATCCTTGGCGGCTATACTCTCAATATTTCAGGGGATCTACCACAGATGGATTATAATGCAATCAACGACCTTATCACGCATGGAACAGGGTGGAAGGAGCTTCATTATATCAGCCCTAATTCATCTGTTCTCAGCTTCCCAAAGACCATCAAGTCAGGCACAACATATATTCGTGGGCCTCAGCCTGGGACTTGGACAGTAAGATTGGCTTGTCGAGACGGATCTGCCTCAGGAGCTTCGGTAGCCATTTACCGAGCAAAAACGAACACTGCAGGAGCTCTCGTCAACGGGCATGATCAAGGTGAACCCTTCAAACAAATCGTCGATCCAAAGGACTTGGATACATATGGCGAGGAACCAGACTCTAAACTCACCAAGCCAGAGGAGAAGGACAAAGAAGTGCTCATCATCATCAAGCGAGGCAGGAATGCCGACATCACGGAGAACATCAAGCTGGGACACTTCAACGACTGGTACGACCTGCGTGCGCTGGGCTTGACATGGTCCGAAATTAAGAGGGTGTTCAGAGGAGGAGATACTATAAAACTCCTCGAGGCGGGGTACAACCTGTGTCCCATGGACAGGAGGTGGTCACAAATTCGGCAGCAGGACCCTGCATTAAGGCCATCATGATGTCTACGTTAGACGGCTTCAGCACTATTTCGACCGGCAGTTCAAGGTACGACTGCGGCTGGGGGCTGGACATTCATTGCTGGCTGCGCTTTGTTTTTTGAGTTTTTTTGCTTTACCTGACTGCTCATTTGTTTTTTGAGTTTTTGCCTTTAGCGACGCTGCTCCATTTCGACACGGGGAAATCTTTGTTTTGAGTTTTTTTGAAGGGCATTACAGCGTTTGTATTTCTTATGCTTTACTAACGCTCATTTCGCCACGGGAGCCTTTGTTTTGAGTTTTGAAGGATATTACAATGTTTGTATTTCTTATGCTTTACTGATGCTTATTTCGCCACGGGAACCTTTGTCTTGAGTTTTAAAGGATATTACAATGTTTGTATTTCTTATGCCACAGGAACGACTCTGGTATGGCAGATTTTGTAGATGTCCCTGCTAATACGAGTCTGTTTGCAATAAAGCGTGCCAAAAGGAAATCGACCCCATGCATGGGATCAGGTAACGACGTGACACTCCACCATTCACCTAGGTTCACGTGACAGGCAGCTATGTACCGTCTGGCGCGAAGCCTCATGTTATTTAGGCCGTCACGCCGTTGCTGAAAGGTAAGCCTATCTCTTTCTACCCACCGTCTCTCTCCCACCATCTCTTCTCCTCATCATCTCTCTCCCACCGTCTCTCGGCCACCATCGTTCTTCAAGTATCGTTCTTCAATCATCGTGAAGACGAACGCCCTGGTGATCGAACTCACCCGCATGACTTACCCATCTAGGACTAGTAAAGCTATGGCAGCTGAGACCATTCTTTCGCCAGCCGCCAGCTTCGTGTTCCTCTATTGCAGCCTGCATCTTTTATGCTGCGCCGTGAGCCGTCCCTATTCATGTCCACGCCATGACTGACCTTGTTTCAGCCCTAGCATTCTCATCACCTTGATTTTCGCCCTATTTCATTGTCGAGAAGATTTTTCTTTGAGTCTGGCATGTAATTAATCGTGGAAGACACGTTAGACTCGCCTTCCACGTCTTCGTACGGGGATATTTCTTCGTTGCAGTCTGTAGTCTGCCCGCGCCTAGCTTTGAAATATGAGGCAACCAACGGGATGTCTTCCCACAGCCTGCTGTTGTAAACTTAAGTGGCATACTCTCGACCACAGTCTTGTCGCCCGAGGCTCAATGCGAAGATGATAATTGGATCTATGACTTCAAGTTCCAGTCCTCCAGCTTGCCGCCGAATTCCTTCAAGACTCACTTGTTCCTTGTTTCTCATGCATAGGCGTGGTCGGTTTTTGACGGACCAGACCCGGGGCACGCACAAAGTACCTCTGCCAGACCCGGGGTACCTCTGCAAGGGCAGAGCACGTCTGCAAGACATAGACCAAGGTGCTCGACGACCAGCGTGTACCGTGCTCGAGATAGAAGCACTAAGCAGAGAGGCTGGTCGTCACGGGCTGAGTAGAGAGTGGGTTGATGGTCCGTCTACGCGTCAAGGGCGGACGGTCTGCGTGTTGAGGGCAGCCGGTGGGGCAGCGTCGAGGGCCGCAGTGCCGACCAAAATCAGCCAAATCTGACTCCCAGCAACATCAACGCTGCACACCCACTTCCCCCATCTTTCCTCTAGCCCCTTCTTTCCTCTAGCCCTTCCTTCTTTTCCTCAACAGGCAATACGCTTGTGCATTTCGTGCTGCACCAATAGGAGGCAAGGGCCATCAAGGCCAGGAGGCCGGTAACGTGAGCATCTAGCCTTTCCACAGCTTGTTCGCCTCAGGGGTAGCATAACGCACCATATAGCCGGGCTCGCCGCTGCTGGGAGACATAACGCCGGCGCTCATGGGCCACGCCGGGGCCAAGGTCATATATAGGCGTACCACTAACCCTAATCACCACCACCACCACCACCTCCTCCTCCTCCTCCTCCTCCTCCTCCTCTAAGAATATTGAGGAGCAACTTATAGAGTTTAACATCTAGACACTAGTCCTTGAACGAACCTCGAGCGAGAATACAGCGGCATACTATCGAGGTGGAAGCTGAGCATGACTATACACGGCGGACAAGAGGACCAAGGCTACGGCGGAAGCGGACAAGAGGGCCAAGGTAATAGTAGTAATTAGTAGTATGCCTCTAAGAACGTTAAGGAGCAACTAACAGAATTTAACATCTAGATGCCGGAACCTCGCGTGAGAATACAGCGGTATACTACTGAGGCAGAAGCTGAGCATGGCTAGATGCGGCGGACAAGAGGACTAGGTAGTGGTGTTATTAGTAGTATATCTCTAAGAACGTCAAGGAGCAACTTATAGAGCTTAATATCTAGATACCAGTCCTTGAACGAACCTCGAGCGAGAATACAGCGGCATACTATCAAGGCGGAAGCTGAGCATAACTACACGCGGCGGACAAGAGGACTAAGGCTACGGCAGAAGCAAATAAGAGGGCCAAGGTGATGGTGGTGATTAGTGGTATACCTCTAAGAATGTCGAGGAGCAACTAATAGAACTTGACATCTAGATGCCAGTCCTTGAACGAACCTCGAGCGAGAATACGGCGGCATAAGAATCCCAGCCTTACCAAGGCGGAAGCTAAGCATGACCACACGCGGCGGACAAGAGGACTATAGTAGAAGCAGATAAGAGGACTAGGTGGTAGTGGTGGTAGTATTGGTAAGTAGAGCCACACTTACCGTCCTTAGGCCCTATTGCTGAGGTGAACAAGCTATTTAGCTATAGCTATCTCTCTCCTTACTATCCTAGAGGGAGAGAAGGAGATCTCTCTTACTTAGAAAAGAAAGTCTTAGATAGCTCTTGTCAGATTTCAGCACGCTTGGCTGACCTGTAGAATTATCACGATAAATTATCACAGTGAACTGTGCACAAGTTGATTATGAGCGAGGGTAAAAGATTGATTCTGTTCTCTCTCGGTCCTTCTATCTAGGGACCTATTTATTCTCATTATGCCTCGGTGTGGGGGAACCTTATTTGGCTGTTATTACGTGATCCTTTGTTCTGTACTTTAGCTAAGGTACACTTGTGGATTAACTTTCTTTGTACTCTATCAGCTCCCTTTGTACTCTTATCTGTAGGTCAAGTCTGGCAACTTCTCGGACTCCGACGTCTTACATCACGTTAGGAATGTTAAGGCCAGCTTGAGGCGATCAGGCGTAACCGCCCTATTATTTGACACTTACACTCTTCTCCCCTAGAGCTATATAGAACAACTTTAGCTATTCTTTATACAGCTACTTATTAGCTAGTAGAATATCTTTAATCTAAGATAGAAAAACATCCTATAGAAGGTTATTATCCTACTATACTACTATCAACGCCTTAAGTCTCTCTATTCTTTTCCGGATTTTATTGATCGCTGTAGGGTTTGAAGGGTTTGTTAAAGACTTCTTCTTATATAGGTAGATATTATTCAGTTCTGTAGATAGGAGTTGATAGTTAGACTGGTCGATACCGCCCTTTTGGTTTGTTAGAGCCAGCTGCTTATCTATCTGATTTATGTTTTCTAAGATTTCTTTTATAACTGATACGTTTCCATTGGGCACAATTGCCTGCTGGAAGAATTGCTGCATTTTGGGACGAGCAACTTGCCATATCGCTTTTTGATCCTCCAGCGGATACATTAGCATGGCGAGGAATTGCTCGGATGTCTGCCTCGTCTCTTCCGATTCGTTGACCCGCTGAGCGAATAGCTCCTTGTACATATCTGGGATGAGGAGTTTTGTCTCCAGTTGCTTCATCTGCAGGAACCTTTCGAAGGAAAGCGCACCCTCGATAACGCTCTTTTTAGCCCGAGATAGCTCCTCAGTAAGCTCCTCATGGGACTTCTTCTTCTTCTGCTTCTCCGCCTGGACTCCTTCGGTTACATCCTCTACCTGGAGGCCGTCTACCTCTTTTTGCAGCTTCTCTATCGTCTTTACGCCTCGGCCCAGGGTGGCAATATGGGCTTGAACCTGTGCTCGAGGGAAACGAAACCGCTCGGCATATGTTCTCCATTTATTCGCCCAAGGTTGAGGTGCCATTCCTTCTGCCTCATCTTTTGCAAAATAGAAAAAGGTCCACTGGCTTGATTGCTGAGATGGTGAACCGTAATTCCAAAAGGCAGTCTTGAAGTCCTTCTTTGCCTGTTCGTCAGAGAGGTCTATATTTCCAGCCTCCCGTTGGTCTTTCAACTCTTTTTCAAGAGCTTGATTGAAGTCCAACAATGAAAGGCCCTGGCAAATCTTGTCGACCTTCTAATCGAACTTGTCGAAGATCTGGACTTGCGAATTTGGCATAGCGCCATTCTTCCACCATTGGCGTACATGTCGCGATAGTCCCCTGTTCATGTTTCAAATGTCATTAGGCATCGCGACAGGCGCTTGTTCTGCCACGGTGCGAGAACCTTCGTCCAAGAGAACTCGTTGTTGGTCTTCTTCCGCATCGGGCATTTCCTCCTGCGGTGTTTCCTCCTCATTTTGAATTTCCTCGTCACCCAACTCCTCATTGTTGATATCTGGCTTGCTTTGGACGTCGAGACCAACATTCGTGTCCGGAGTTTCGATGTTCTGGAACGCAGGCACAGGCTGAAATGTAGGCACATGCTCTGGCTCCTTTCCCTTGTTTTGGTCGCTGTTTTCCGACTTGCTCCTAGGTGCTGTGGGCTTCGTAGCATTGTACGGGGCCGGTCTTTTTTTGGGCTTTGCTAAACGGACAGGTCGGTCGCAGTGTTACTGCAGTAGATTCCATTTCTAATGCAATATTTGGAAAGTTGTTAGAAAGAGGTATGTGAATTGAGAGGTATGTAAGTTGGGTTTGTGGCAGATTCTGAGGCCGGCTCAGATAAGGTGTTTGTGGTTTGCGGTCTGGAAGCAACGCTGCCATTGGGGAGGGTTATATAGTACGTTCTAAAAACGGAGTTCGGTTGAAGTGAGCGTTGCATTTAACGTCAATGTATTCAGAATCCAAACCCCTGATTACCATATACGGATAGCTGAAATTGGACTCTCGGGCTTCGGTATCCGGTTTTGACAAGTTACGTGTCATTTAAGTAGACGACCACTAGCTCGCTCTGAGGCGATGCAGCCATGGCTTCCTTTTTCGCCCCGGCTGTTCTTTTGCCGACAATTTTCTGTATGTCTCTTGCGTCGAGCATTACAACTAATGTACACACGCAGACTTCGTTTTCCACTTCCACTCCAACATGTCTGTCAGGCACAGACAGATGGACAGAAAAGCATACCATCGCACCTTCATCTTTTTACTGGACTTAGCCTTTCTACTATACTTCTGCGCCCTCGCCAACTGCCTCGCATTCGGTTACGAACTCAACTCATTTAAGTAGCACCAACGAGCAATGGTTTTTTTGCGCGCAGACTTCGAAAAAGTCGCACTGCCATGCTGGAATGGTCTTTAGTTTGAACCCACGAGGATCTCAGGATCAGTTTCTCCAAAACGCACTCTCCGCTGCGGTACCCACAGCAACCACAACACCTGCTCCAATTTGCCATTTACCCACCTTCAGCATCGGCACTGGCGACTATGGTACTGGCTCACCATCCTCGACTAGGCTTCCCACTTTCAATATTAGTTCGATTGGGGCTACTCCCACTACTATCTTTCCGATCGTAAATGGTGCGGGCACCAAGACAGTGCGGACTCTCTTCCTTTTCTTGGCTTGTATCTTGCCTGCGTACATAGAATAGATAGTATTCAAATCATACTCTGACTTATAACCATAATAATCTCTCCCTCCTTTCTTCTTCTTCTTCTTCTTCTTCTCCTTCTCCTTCTCTTCTCTCTCTCTCTCTCTCTCTAGCCTTCGATAAAGGACATCTCCTCAATGACTTTGGGATCGCTTTCAAGGGGATCAGCATACGCACCTCCTATGCAGGAGTATCAACATATTACGATATAGTTAAGCGAACAAGCGGGCCGAATATGAGGATATAAAAGTAAAGTTATATTGCCAACAGCTCCTAGATATGGTCGAGTTTGTACGGCATTCAACAGTCATAGTGGCACTCTCGATATCGGCGAGAAACATCTCAAAGTCACCTGTTCCATGCGTCACGACCATCAAATCGACTTCAGTAGCCTTGCTTCCCGAGCATGCCCTACACTCATTAGTAATTTCAGAGGCTCGGAATGAGTGCGTACCATTCGACCGCCATCACGCCGTTCGGTACACTTTCCGGGATCATGAACCGAGCATCTTGGTCTCCAGCGCAGTCCTTTGGCAACGCCAGCAAAGTGAACGGCAGAAATGTAGAGTTGTGAAAGGTGACAGTGGCCTCACAGCTTGCGTTGCGAAAATTGGCCAACCTTCGAGTCGTCATGATTTGATTTGTTTCGTGGAGATCATGCGAACTTACTGATATGCTACCTCGTCCCCGGCCTTGATTTGAACAACCGGGCTGAATAAGATCGGGAGCGTTTGATCAAATGGGATGATCTGACCAAGCGCGAGGCTAAGGAAAAAGAAAAGATACATCATCGTACCTGGTTCAAAGATAAGCAGTGTTAGGGTTAAAAAAGATGTTTGAGAGAATTTGGTTCTTGGGGGAAGCGAAGGGGTTTCGGGGAGGAATTTTATAGATGTAGCCTAGCCGTCTGTGCTCTTCCAACCCCTAAGTCAGTTTCCAGGGCTACCCTTCCGGCTCCTGGGCCCCTTATCTGGAATCTGGGAATCTGCGACCCGTCTTCCGCACTCTGTAATGCGCTGTCCCTTCGGTAGTAAATAAGGCTGGAAAATCACATAGCTTGCACATTACCCGTCTACAATAGCTCCAAGCTATCCCAGCTGGGAATGGGATTCTAACCTTTCAATTCACTTCGTCGCTCCCAACAAACGCATCGTCTACAAAATCCTAGAAGATTGTGAAGAGGAGGAATTTCTCCTTAGGAAGGCCGCGGGCGTCCTTCTCTATGAGCGAGTCGAGAAGCTGGCCAAAGTCCTCTCGCGCCATCGCATCCAGATAGACTCCGTCGAACCGAATGGGTTAGGGATTGTGCTGTTCCTACCTCCTCCGCCCTGCCCTCCTCCCGAACCGAATCCGATGAAAGGAAGGAGGAAGCGGTATGCATCCAGACCCCAGCTGGAAACGATCAAGGAAGTCGCGGAGGAATCGGCTACACAAACCACAGCCAAGGTGAAAGACACTGTGTCGGACGAATGGATCACCCTTTATGAGTACTTGCCTACTAGGAAACGAAACGCAATGTACGCCTATATTTAGCATGGTCGATGTGCAATAGATATTGTTTTCAATTTCTGCCACTTGAATGCTACATAAAGTAAAGTACAAAGAAAAAGAACCTTACTGACGGCCGTACAAACACAAGACAGTCATCTAGTCGTGTGAGGTGAGTAGAAGACCATGATCGCATTTGCCCGTAAATCACGTCCTCGGTCCGTCGTTGATCTTCCATAACAATGCACAGCAAAGGATGCTTTCGTAGATGCTGCGTAACACGACCGAATAGGTTCGGGCGGCATCCGAATGCAGATGCCATCAACGGTTGATCCATTTGTATCCAGGGTGTGAAGCCGTGCAATATGTGGTCGTACATGTGCACTATAACGTCACTGTGGGTTATTGCGATGCGTGTCCATAAAGAATCAGCCCGAATAGGAGGGAAGCAAGGTAGTCGTAGCTGGCGGCAGGAAGGTGTACAGAGCGTATCGGGCGTAGAGGTAATCAAAGCGTATAAGCAAAAGGTAGAGTTCGCTCTATAATACTGGTGGTAAAGCAGTGGATCTTCTAGCCGCTTGCTTAGGTCCGTGCCGAAGAGGCGTATACGGAGCCCAACGCCGAGGAGCACATCTAGTTGCGATCTGTCCAGGAAGATGTTATCTAAAATATCTATATAATCTTTCTATTCTGCCTTGGTGAGTCCGCAGCGCAAACAAGCCAGAACTTTTGCAATATTATAAGGGTAAAGCATGCCTAACAGTTCTTTGCGAAACAGGGCGATATTAGTGATTACGTGATATAATAACATATTAATCTAATACAGATCGTGAAACAGACAATTTAAGAGTAAAATGCTCTAAGAATAGTTATCGGTGGAAAGAGTGGTGACGGCTTTTATACATCTAAACGTGATTTTTTTAGATATCCGAATACTAATTCCCGGAAACAGTTCACAGCTTAGCAAGGCACAGCGTGCCGCAGAGATGATTAGATGTAGACGAAAATAATACATTTAAAAATAGATAACGCAAACTGGAACTTTTATATCTATGTCTGATGGCGCTTGCGGCTGCCTTTCTCCGACGTTCCCGACATTCGTTTACAAGGTATTAAGGGCAGCGGTTTCTCCGTTTTGATGTGGTCAACGGTCCCAAAAGGACTGTCAAGCTGTTGGTGATCGATCAAGTCCTGAAGAGTCGACGGAAACCCGCTTATTAATTTTAGAGCACTCGTGATGCCCCGGATTGACATCGCGACAACATCGGTCAGCGTATCCACGGCGAATCTGATTCATCATTTGAACGGAGGTAAGCTCTTGGGCACCGACTCAACACAAGCGATCGGATGACCTTGGATCAGAAACCATGAGGACGTCTCAAGGAGTTAAAGGTAGAGGTAGCGGCGTCCTTTTACTAGAAGATCAAGAGAGCAAAATATATATCCAGTCGCCTGGTATCGACCGTCTATAAAAGCAGGCGAGCCATCCAACTCGAAGTAGAAGATCGTCGCCATTATTATGTTAATAACAGCGCGGAAGTCATTTTCTGTGCTACAGATTGCTTCTAGAATGTGAGCTTTTAGTGCCGGAATGCAAGCAACATCATCAAGGCGAGGCTCGGCGCCCTTAAGCCGCAAGTTAAGACAATGAAGACGATGGCAATGTTTTAAAGGCACGGTATTTCGAAATCGCTTCCAAGCCTCTTCCCCGTCCAAGCTCCGCAACCAACTGTTGTATAGTCTCTTGTAAAAACGTTCCAACGTCCGGTCCCAAGGGCTGGCAGTCGATGTCGTACCTATACCTAGGGACAAAGCAAAGTCAACCGGGTCTTTTATTAGCCAAAAGGAATGCCGCCTCCCATTTAGCAATGTCGGCAGGCATTATTGCTAGAAGGTCCCTAGACCAAGTATATCTCGAGGCTTAAAGAACCTGACAAGGTTAGATTACGAACATAAGAAGACTGACACTTGGAGACCTACCAAGGCACAGCAGAAGTGCAATACACCCTACTATAGTTAGCAAGGTTTTTCTAGGAACTCACCTGTCGAAGTGCCCGCACACGAAATCAAAATAAGTCTTAAATAGGGGCAGCGAAAACTTCCAAGGTAATCACAGAATAAATATTCAGCAGGCGTGGTCGGTTTTTGGACGGAGCCCGCCACGAAACTAACAACCATGCGCACAATCACGTGACAGACCGCTATTCACCCGGGTTTCACGTAACAGGTAGCCATTTCACCGTCTAGCACGAAGCCTTATATCATTAGGCAACCACGGGGCGCGCCTAGTGGGCTGCCTGGCTCCCAAATACAGGTGGCGTACGCGTACGTGTGCGGTCAAGGCTTGGCGCTTTGAGGTTTTTCGCTGTCCCTTCCTCACCATCGTCTCCTCTCCCCACCAGGTAAGCAGTCTCTTTTCTCACTCTCCGCCATCCTACAGAAGACGACAACCATCTCTGTCTCACTGCTATTGCTGAAAGGAAGGCCTTCAGATGGCTCGGAGGGCCTTTGGATGGCTCGGAGGGCCCTGCTGCGTTGCCGCCGTTCCTGAATGGTAAGCCATCTCTTTTCTCTTTCCCCGCCATCCTACAGAGACGACAACCATCTCTGTCTCACTGCTATTGCTGAAAGGAAGGCCTTCAGATGGCTCGGAGGGCCTTTGGATGGCCCGGAGGGCCCTGCTGCGTTGCCGTCGTTCCTGAAGGGTCCTGAAGGGTCCTGAAAGGTAAGCCATCTCTTTTCTCACTCCCCGCCATCCTACAGAAGACGACAGCCATCTCTGTCTCACTGCTATTGCTGAAAGGAAGGCCTTCAGATGGCTCGGAGGGCCTTTGGATGGCTCGGAGGGCCCTGCTTCGTTGCCGCCGTTCCTGAAAGGTAAGCCATCTCTTTTCTCTTTCCCCGCCATCCTACAGGGACGACAGCCATCTCTGTCTCACTGCTATTGCTGAAAGAAAGGCCTTCAGAGCCCCTTGAAGATCCTGTTGCGCCATCTGCCATCCCACGGCCATCTCCCTCCCCGCCATTCCCGAAAAGAAAGCCATTAGACGCATATTGCCAGGTCGGAGACGCATACTGCTAGGTCGGAGACGCATACTGCTAGGTCAGAGACGCATATTGCCAGTTCAGAGACGCATATTGCTGGGCCAGGGTCAGCACGTCGAACGGGTTGGAGGAATAATATTCCCGAAAGGTAAGCCATCTCTTTCTCCCCGCCATCCCCGACAAGGAAGCCATCAGACGCACATTGCTAGGTCAGGGTCAGCGCGTCGAACCAGGTTGGAGGACTGTTATTCCTGAAAGGTAAGTCACCTCTTTCTCCCTGCCATCTTTCCCCCCACCATCCCCGAGAAGAAAGCCATCGGACGCACATTGCTTGGTCAGGGTCAGCGCGTCGAACCAGGTTGGAGGACTGTTATTCCTGAAAGGTAAGCCACCTCTTTTCTCACTCCCTGCCATTGCTGAAAGGAAAGCCATCAGAGCCCCTTGAAGGTCCTGTTGTGCGCCATCTGCCGTCCCACGGCCATCTCCCTCCCACGGCCATCCCCGAAACGAAAGCCATTAGACGCATATTGCCAGGTTAGAGACGCACATTGCTGGGTCAGGGTCAGAGCGTCGAACCGGATTGGAGGACTGTTATTCCTGAAAGGTAAACCGTCTCTTTTCTCACTCCCTGCCATTGCTGAAAGAAAAGCCATCAGAGCCCCTTGAAGGTCCTGTTGTGCGCCATCTGCCGTCCCACGGCCATCTGCCGTCCCACAGCCGTTTCCCTCCCCGCTATTCCCGAAAAAAAAAGCCTTCTCTGCCTTCCTGCCACTGCTGAGAAGAAAGCCTTCAGATGGCTTAGATAGCCCTGCTATGCGTCGCTGTTATTCCTGAAAGGTAAGCCATCTCTTTCTCCCCGCCATCTCACTCCCTGCTGTCCTAGAGAATAAAGCCATCTCTTCTTTCCTTGCCATTGATTGAAAAGAAAGCCATCAAAGGGTGGTATCTATATAGTGACAGCTTACACATGCAAGCAGAGATTGCACGAGGCAGAAGCCAAGCACATGCTGCTAAAAGCATGGTGTATACGCTTCAGCGCTGGCGATATGTTATAACTGAACCTAATTAATAATGAAATTGAGGCCATGGTCTGAACTAACTGAGCTGCCGCCGTCTCGCTCCTCCTTGAGAGGAGGTTCCTAGAAAAAGGTGGATTCTGGCTATGCTCGGCTCTGGGAGCAGATCTGATCCGATTTCAGCTAATCATCCCATGTCATACTGGACTATTGGACTTACTGCTCCAGCTACCCCACGGAGGGGCACTCCGCAAGCATGGACGTCACAAACGATGCTGCAGGGTCGAAACACGGGCCCCCGCGAGTGGCTGAGGACGCCTCACTGACTCGCCGGCTAGTAGCATCTTAGCTACACGAGTAAGTATCCTCGGATTCAGTGTTTCATTCTTCGAGCTCTGCAAGCTGCTCCTCGATGGTTTTGGAGAGCTTGTAGACGGCATTTACCACTCACCAATACTACCACCACCACCACCTTGGCCCTCTTGTCCGCTGTAGCCCTTGCTATAGCCGCCGCGTGTGGCCATGCTTAGCTTCCGCCTTGGTAAGGCTGGGATTCTTATGCCGCCGTATTCTCGCTCGAGGTTCCTAGAAGAACTGGCATCCAGATGTCGCGCTCTGTAAGTTGCTCCTCGACGGTTTTGGAGGGCATGTGGACGTGGTCCAGGGCATCTGCCACTAACCACTACTATCATCACCTTAGCCACCCTGTCCGCTTCTGCCGTGGCCCTCTTGTCTACCGTGGCCTTGGTCCTCTTGTCCGCCGCATCTGGCTATGCTTAGCTTCCGCCTCAGTAGTATGCCGCCGTATTCTCGCTCAAGGTCCCTTCAAAGACTAGCATCTAGATGTCAAGCTCTGTTAGTTGCTCCTCGACGTTCTTGGAGGCATACCACTGATTACTACCACCACCTGGTCCTCTTGTCCGCCGTGGCCTTGGTCCTCTTGTCCGCCGCATCTGGCCATGCTCAGCTTCCGCCTCGGTAGTATGCCGCCGTATTCTCGCTCGAGGTTCCGGCATCTAGATGTCAAGCTCTGTTAGTTGCTCCTCGACGTTCTTGGAGGGCATACTGCTAACTACCACCACTATCACCTTGGCCCTCTTGTCTGCTATAGCTGTTGTCCTCTTACCCGCCGTAGCTTTGGCCCTCTTGTCCGCTTCCGCCGTAGCCCTCCTGTCCGCTTCCGCCGTGGCCCTCCTGTCCGCTTCTGCCGTGCTCTATTCCTCTTGTCCGCTGCTTGTGGCCATGCTCAGCTTCCGCCTCAGTAGTATGCCGCCGTATTCTCGCTCAAGGTCCCTTCAAAGACTAGCATCTAGATGTCAAGCTCTGTTAGTCGCTCCTCGACGTTCTTGGAGGGCATGCCACTGACGACCACTACCACCTGGCCCTCTTGTCCGCTTCCTCCGTGGCCCTCTTGCCTGCCATAGCCCTGGTCCTCTTGTCTGCCGCGTCTGGCCATGCTCAGCTTCTGCCTCAACAAGGCTGGAATTCTCATGACGCCGTATTCTCGCTCGAGGTTCCTAGAAGAAGTTATTCTAGGATCTGATTTCACCTGCTTGTCCTGTTGGACTCGCTACCGGCGTCTGGTTCTACTCAGCTTAGGCGGTCCTGCTCAAGGAGATTCCTGGAAGAAGTGACTAAAGTAAGCGAGCTGAAGAGGAGGGTATGCTACTAACTATAACCTTGGCCCTCTTGTCCGCTGTGGCCTTGGTCCTCTTGTCCGCCATGTGGCGCCATGCTCAGCTTCCGCCTCGGTATGCCGCTGTATTCTCGCTCGAGGTTTCTTCAAGGACTGGCATCTAGATGTCAAGCTCTGTAAGTTGCTCCTCAACGTTCTTAGAGGAGGAAGAGGTGGTGGTGGTGGTGGTGGTGATTAGGGTTAGTGACCTTGGCCCCGGCGTGGCCCCATGAGCGCCGGCGTCATGTCTCCCAGCAGCAGCGAGCCCGGCCATGTGGTGCGTTATGCTACCCCTGAGCCGAACAAGCGCTGTATGTGGAAGGGCTGGATGCTCACGTCACCGGCCTCGCGGCCTTGGTGCAGGACGAAATGCACAAGCGTATTGGCCTGTTGAAGATGGAGCTAACTATGCCGCAGACTTGCACATGGCACAGTGGGATCGACGGCGGGTATGACTGGCACGAAGGAAAAGAAGAAAGAGCTAGAGGAAAGAAGGAGGAAGTGGCTGTGCAGCGTTGATGTTGCTGGGAGTTACAGAGGGCGGAGGAGGATAGAGGGTGGAGGCGTCAAAAAAGTTCAGATTTAGGTGATTTTGGTCGGCGCTGCGGGACCGGCCCTCGACGCTACGTGCCCAGCTGCCCTCGATCGACGCTGCGGCCCTCGACGCGCTGCGGCCCTCGACGCTGCCCCACCAGCTGCCCTCGACCCTCGACGCGTAGACGGGCCCGTTGCACCATCAACCCACTCTCTACTCAGCCCGTGACGACCAGCCTCTCTGCTTAGTGCTTCTATCTCGAGCACGGTACACGCTGGTCCTCGAGCACCTTGGTCTATGTCTTGCAGACGTGCTCTGCTCTTGCAGAAGCACCCCGGGTCTGGCAGAGGTACTTTGTGCGTGCCCCGGGTCTGGTCCGTGCGCGCTCCGGGTCTGGCAGAGGTGCTCGCTACACGCGCTCGCTACACGTGATTGTCGCGTCGCGTCGCGTCACTATCTGCCAGCGTCCGCCGCCTAGTCCGCCGCCATGGCAGCATCTGCGCCACAGCGCCACAGCCGAACGAGCGATGTCCTGGTTGCTTCCACGGCTTTCCGATAAGGCACTAGTTCACGCCCAATCAGACGGCGCGTCAACCACATTACCGCATCTGCCGTCCAGTTCAGCGCAATGCTCTGCCAGCCTTGACGGTTCGCATGCTGCCTTCAGCATGTTAGTGTGCGTCATACGCCTGCGACATCTCTCCCCGACACACGATTGAGGCCTCGCTGTCGCGTGTCGCAGTGGGTGTTGTAGCTGTATTGGATTGGGCTAGGAGATGCGGAGATGCACCGTCAATCACAGGAGTGCACGACGCATTGGCCACGAGCGGATCCCACGAGCGGAGCACCTCTCCACATCTACTCCGCAATCAAATCACGTGTAATAACAGAGATAGAGTGATATTATCAAATCTCTTCTATTTTCGCATCTCAGGCGTTGCAAGTAATATTAGATAGAACAGTGAAAAATCAACTATATATAGTAGTAACTAATATCGGCTTCCTATACCTGCACTTCAGTTATCCTAAGTACACAGCTGTTAAAGTTATGCTAAGTAAGTGGCTACGATATAAAGCAGCTGGTGTTACTCAGTGGTTACTCGGTGGCTTCTTTATAAGGTCACTGGAAATTATTCCGGGTGTGTGGAGGTAATCTTATAAGTAGGACAACGCATATCTGAGAGCGATCCTATATCGTGCGAGAGCACGTGTAGCGATATAGCTAAAGAATTGAGACTGAGGCTATAGTAGGAGCTCATATTGCTATAAAATATTGCTAAAATAGGTGTTGACGACGACGATGCGTAGGTACCATTTGGGGGGAGTTGTTGAATAGAGCTGTTCTTACTCTTGTGGACGCTCGCGGTATGTTGTTCCAAATGCTTGGTGTGTTTAGCCTCTGCGCATCCCGACTGGTGCCTGTTAACCTTCAACTCCACGTCTCAAACTCGGCAGACGGATATAAGTAGTACAATCCTGCAACTCCAATTAATATGGCTCCTTAAAATTCACCTCAGGGCCATCAAAACAGAAGGCGCATGTCAACCTGAGCGGATAAAGGTATGGAGTCCAAATCTTGCATTGGGCTGTGACATGAGTCTGACTTTTTGTAGGGCAACAAAAGCGATACAGTCAACGCTTAGCGGCAATTAAGGAGAGCAAATTGCAGCAAGCTTAATAATCAGCCAAGGAAACTTATCCACGAGCCGTTAGAGCTGGGAAGCATCCTCAAGTGTCCGAGAATATATTGAAAGGACGACCAAAGAAGCGTCCGCGGACTCAACCTTGCCGCAAGCAGGAGGCTAACCAGAAGCGGAAGCGGAAGCGCTCAGCAGACCAGCTCTCAGAAAGTAATTTAAGAATATAGGAAGAGATGGATAGAGCAACCAACAGTCCAGGCCTTAGGAGCATCAAACGGTCTTTATCATCACGGCGTTCTGTTGCATCAGACGTAGAGACGAGCCGAAGCTAACGCTCTTCCGGCAGCTTTGCTGTTTATCGCTTTACTTATCTTATCAATGCCGGGGTCTACATTTATGTCAAACCACTAAAAAATATTCAGGATACTATTGACGCAACAATTAAAGCTGATCCCTCTAACGAGCGTTGAGAGCACCTTACATATATATCTCAAAACTTCTCTGATGGTTATACAGAAGCTGCCAGAGCTGCAGTTGGGGAAGATGACTTTATTCGTTATTTTGTTACTGCTCTTTAAGCTATTCACCCAAGTAGCCTCTGCTTTCGTGAGAAGGCGGACTGGGAAGAGGACCTAAAACCGAACATTGCACAGTCCGAGTTCAACTTGGATTTCCTAGCCAACCCTACTCTACATAACGATCTAGAATAAGGGATATCACCAAGAGCTAGCGACATTTTGGCTCTACTGCTATTAAAACGCCTAGCATATCCGTCTTCTAAATCCTCGAAACCGAAGGAGCTGTAGGAAGCTGATACGATGCTACCTCCCCCTCTCCCGACGACCTCTCTGATCAAGACTCCCTGTCCAGACTTATTAATAGGAACAAAAGTCGACGCTCTTATTTCCGCACTCTCGTCCCTAAACCTAAGCAGTATTCGGGCTAGCAAGTTCCTTAAACAACTCTAGAACCAGATAATAGCCCACACACCACATATAATACTAGAACCAGCACTAGTATTAGTGCCGGCCTTATACACGTCTAATCTCGCCTTTCTATTTGCCGTTATCAAAGGCAAGGTGTACTCAACTGGCAGACAGATATTTAAAGCAGAGAATCAAGCTGCAGTATCAGGTGCATATAGTCTAAACCTTTAATTAACCGTTAATAGCCTCTCTATTAGACAGTCTAAATAATTAGTTAATTACTCTAACTTAATTAGAACTATATCTTTATAGGTAGCCTAGCCACGGGGTACAAAGCAGTTGCTAGAGATAATGCTTTTGCTGAAGATAATGCCAGAAAAATCCCAAATCCAAAGAAGATTTAAGCTTGATAGCAGATATTTGACAGCACAGTAACCCCTATGTGAGATAGAGTAAACAGGTCATGGCAGGAACGTGAAGTCTAGATATGGCTAGGTTCGTCTCTTCGCTTTTTTCCCTGGAAATAGTGGCCCAAATCTAGGCCACTCTGATACCGTCCAGGAACATGCCACCAATCCCAAAACTGGGCCCACTTATCGTAAGTGCACTTTCTACTTGGCCTAAAACTGGGGCACTCAACTACCTTGAATATGATTTGCTGCTGATACTAGGTCTTGAACGGCCCGAAAATGGGCCACCAATACTCTATATTAGAGTCGTTGTTGGTACAGTACTATAAATCTACTCTTTCATCACTTTCAACGATGGAAACTGCGGGCAACTATAGCGGAAAGCCAACTCAATGAACCCTACAACCGAAATATTGATAAAGAGTACAAGCCATATGAGTGTAATATATGTCTAAAATGCTTTCGCGATCCTACTAGTCTAAATAGACATTCTAAACTGCATCAGGACCGTCCAAAGGAGTTTGAGTACGATTTCTGTCTACGACAGTTCAACCGTAAATACCATCTACTTAGGTCTGTAGAGTTTGGCTTAACGTAGCAATAGCTAACAATACCAGGCATCAGCGCTCTTGCGCAAAAAAGTTTTCGAAGCGCTTAGAAAGAGAAATACGGATGCGGATAGTACCTCGTCGATCAACGCAGGATATTAAGAGAATATGCTCTATTTCATTCATCTGTAACCCAAGTCCATAAATGTCAGGTAGAGGGGCTTGCAATTGAGGGTATTAAGTTACTCTGCAAAATCTCTGACTCAATAAACTTAAATGTAAAAAGGAGTCACCTCAAATCAAACTATTCAGCTCTATGGAATGGAAGAATGCCACTCTGCTAACCAGTCACATCCTTCCTCGTGATCCAGCAAACTTTCATCCTCGTTAGTTGCAATTTACCTCAGGTGTGTGCTGTGAATGCCCATATCTGGTCCAGAGGAGAAGAGGTGTAGAAATCGAAAAGAGCGAGGCCTGAAAATGGGCCAAAGAGAGGCCAAAAGTAAGCGACAAAGCATAGCCGAAATGCTATAGTCTCACTGGTGGCTGCCTGCAGGGATAAGTACATCCCCAAAATAGGCAACTTGTTGGCTTGGCAGTTTGGCCCAGATCTGGGACAGTGAAAAGCAAAGCCGCTTTCTCAGTGAATATTCGCTCCTAGTGTGAACATTCGCTTTCTCAGTGAATATTCATTTCCTTAGTGTGAACATTCGCTTTCTTTGTGAACATTCGCTTTCTCAGTAAATATAAAGTTAGAAGGATGGTCTTGATCTATCCTCTATCTACAATCTTGTCTAACGAGAGAATTGGCCATCGCAATTTGGACATGTGTACCTAAGGCTACCGTATAGAGCGAATTGGCCGGGCGGTTCACCTCTCTACCAGTAAACGTGAAGATTATATCGAGTCGATAGAGTAACCGGCGCTAGATCTGGCAATGAATCCTTACCATTTCGCGCATAGAACCACTCGAGCTCACAGCCCACCCTAAACCATATTTGACATAATTTCCAAGTACTCTAACTTATTCTCCTAGTCACATATCTTACAATCCCCAAATTGTGTAGAGAACTTGAGCTAGTTCTCCCTTCTTTCTCTCAAACTGATATTCACCCGGAGCGAGCGTTACGCTTTCGTTTATCAGCCCCTTTGCGGTGTTTTCTTGTCTAGCCAATTGTCGTAGAAGCGAGCACTGCATCTCCATGGTTCCGTCACCCAAACACTGATCTCGATTTAATTCTAGAGCAAGCGAAGCAGCTGATGAGTGGGGCTCGAGTCTAGACGAAGTGGCTTTGTTTACTTGGCTTGTCGTACTTTTAGTGAAAAGTGTACGCAGTCTAGGTTTATGTGGAGCGGGGTCATATTTCTTGCGTGCAATGTATTCCGCTATGGACATATTGGGTCTCCATTCGATAGGCATGGTGAGAATCCGTTGTCTTGCTTATGCAAATCAGGTAAACCCACCTTTATAGTTGAGGAGTCGATGGGAGCTGGTGGCCCGGAAATGGGCCATCAATGTAGAGCCCAGAACTGGGACACACGATACTGAAAACCGGCAGCAATCCGCCTTCTGAGGGCAAGGCTCTACGCGATACTCCACAGTCGGTGAAAGATGGAACAGGATTTTGTCGAAAGAAGACTCCTTGATGACAGGCGTACTCAGTTCAGAGGTACAGCGCGAGTAAGGTTTGGGAATCTTGTGTTTGGGCGCCGTGATCTTAATGAGAAAGCGGTCAGTTACTTGGAGGATAAATTCAAGAAGCAAGGGATTCTCCGGCTCGAGCCGAGGCATCGGATTCCTGCGATCATCGATGTGAAAGTGTTAGAAGAAGCTATTGAAGCCTCACCTAACACCTCTTCGCAATTACTTCTAGAAAATCCTGGAGAAGAACCCCCAGACCTCCAACTTCCTTCAGGTCACCTACTTGATTGCCTTCAAGGGCTGCATCGTGTTGAAGCTGCAAAGAAAATACTACCTCCAGGTGGATGGTGGTGGTCAGTTGACCTGTATATTAATGGTATAACAAATGTTTCAGACTAGTAATTCCGCTGACTCGATTTTAGGTGCTGGTCCAGCCCTCTGTACAGCTCTGTCAGAAGAATACTCCAACTCGGTGAATTTTTCTGATGGTGAAATATATCTAAAATTACAGGAGTATAAGCACGACCCTAGTAGGCACCTAGGAACGATGTTTGCAGAAAAATGCTTATGGACGCGTCTCAGTAAAGACAAGCGGAAGGATCTTAAGCGAATCCTCAAACACAAAGCTTTTTCCGCCGCCTTTGATGCATTACGGGTATTTCCAGGACTTTGGGTGGGTTTCCGGATCGATCATAACTTCATGCCAATGAAATGCGATGAGGTGAGATGGATTTTTTTATTTTCCTTGCATGCAGCTAAAACTGAGTAGGAGATACTGCATTATTTGAAACGCATCTTCAGTTTCTGGTCGGATATCGTAGGCAGGAAAAGAGAGCTTATGCAGCATATTAATCCGGCCACTGTGGAAGGAATGCAGCTCAGAGCTCCAGGCGCTTCATCCGATGACCTGCTAGCTTCGGAGGAGCCATTCCGACAAGGAAAGCTATTTCCCGGCATTGAAGACCAAATTGAAAGACAGGCAATCTGGATGAGGCTTCAAAGGATTGCCTTCCTAATTCCTTCCTTGTATACTCTGTTTGAGGATATCAAGTACCTGAAAGCGCCCGCAAAGATAATGAGACAATTGTTTCCTAAATTATCTAAAACGACTTATAAGGCCATGACTGAATTATTCACGGGCCGCAATCAAAATAATAACACGTATTTGATCCAGGAATCGGAAACAACTTTCCGTGAGGAGAATGGCCAGCGGATTGAACAAATTGAGTTTGGGTATCGCTCGGTGTGGCTCAAAGCATGGCGGCACTGGACTGATCTTGGTCCAGACTGTCCTGAGAAAGAAGATGGTCAACCGACTCTACGCCCTCAGAAGGCGGACAAAAAAAAGTGGTTCGAACTAGCGGCTTTGGCTGTAAAGCACGGTTTCGAATCCGACCAATTATCCCATCACACATCGCTGAACCCGGATAGGGAGATTGCGAGAGAAGCATTGAACACCGCCCGGGATCCCACATACTTTAGATACGATAAGTCTGCGCTTGAGGACTTCTTGAACTGTATGCCAAGTTACCATCCCTTGTGAATCCACCTCTCCTGGTTAATGGTTCGGGTGAAGGTCTCGAGCGAAGATGCGGCCGCGTGTTTGAGAGAGCATATCAAGATAACCGAGAGCACTTCTTTATCGATACATTCTCCCATCCTAGAGTAGGAGAGGGAACGGCCGTGTCCTCCTTATTTGTTAGAGCTTCGGTGTATTTCGCTTTCTTCGGAGACAGCTTCAAGAGCGGCATGCCTCCTGATTTAAGCGACAAATCGAGGCCACTGAACGAAGGTGAAGCAGTTGCTAGTACAGAAGTCACTCCGAATGCGTCATATTGTCCTCAGCAGGCAACCTTCATCACAAGAGTATCTCCCCCTCAACATATATCATCTGCAATGGTCCGAGAAGGGCCTTCCGACGCTATTGTTGTGGATAATGAAGGGGACCAAGAGTTAGCGTCTTCAACTCAGATGGCATTAGCATTACTAAAGGGTGGGGCAATGGAGGTAAGGTACATGAGCTTCATTTTCAATGCACTGGTTAATCTATGACAGAAACAGGTTGAAGAGTACGTACCAGCGAGAATATTCATCCAAACATGGGAGAACGGCGATCTAGTAGACTGCCTCTGGATCAACGATATGCAAGCTCGAGATAGCACCTTGGACAAGAAGCTAAATTCGTCCCTATACCACTGCCTTTTAGAGTTACTTATAGCACAGCGCCTTTAGAGTCTACCATCAAAGTTATACTTAAAAATATAATAGATATTATAAATAGTCTATAGATAGCTACTCTAGCGCGTGTATTTCTATATCTATAAGTTAGTTAGTATAACCTTAGAACTTCCTACTACCTTCTAATACAGACTTTATACCTAAAGATTTATATATATATATAACTTATATTTATATCTCTGAATTTATGCTAGTAGGAGTTAATAGGTATAACTGTAAATATATTAATAGAAAGAGCAGGAGGAGGAGGAGGAGAGAGAAGGAAGAAAAGTATAAGAAATAAATAGTATAATTATAAAGCTATAAGTAAAAATAAGAATAAATAAGAACTCTAAGTTACTTTAGAATACCTAAAGATAACTTTAAATATAGCTCCTCTAGTATAGGTAATACTTTATCTAGGCCTTAAAAATATTTTAAAATATTACTTTTAAAGAAATTAGTAGTAACTATATAGTATTAAACTTATTCTTAGAGTCTTTATTATATTCTATATAGTTAATATACTTCCTATTCTAGAGCCTATTAGTATTTAGATTTAGTAACTATATTCTCCTAATATTTATATAACTATTATAGGAGGTTAGTATTCTCTTCTTTAAGCTAACTAATTTTTATAGAGAAGCTAATATCTAGGTATAGCTGTTTATTGTTAGCTAATACCTTTCTAATTGTTTCTTTTCCTTACCGAAGTAATAGCATCGGGTATATTTTTAGTATAATTTGCTGTATAGACAGCCTTAAAGATGACTCTAACGCCTTTAGAAAGCTCTTTATAAGCGCTTATTAGGTGGTTACTTAAATTTTTGGAGAAAAGCCTTGAATAAACCTCTTCCTGTCCTAGGAGAACTCGCTATTTATATATATCCTTCGCGTTAGGAATTAGGCGGACTTTAGATAGTTTTACTATAATTTGTAGTCTACTTTCTTCAATTATATTAGCTGATTTTTGTTTAAAGGGTCGGATACTTACAAATATGTTTAGACAGCTTTTGCCTACACTTATTACTTACCTCTCGGCATTCAATATTACTCTGTTGTATAGGGGCTATCTTAATTGTAACTTATAATAGATACACACTAGCATAACTTCTAGCCATTTTGAATCTATTCTGAGAAGGCCTAGTTTTGGGATTTGTTGAAGTGGCCCAATTCTGGGACGAAGTGAAGTTGCCTAGTTCTGGGCCACTACTATTTTTGGGGATGACTGAAGACCAGGGGTTGATGCTAATTAACATCACATCATGTGCTAGAAGTGGCGCGGTATTAATGAGCTCTTAGTAGGTCTAGATAATATCAAAACCTATCTATACTAAAATCTAAGGTCTTATTTCATCAATAATTGTAATAAAGTCTATGCTTCACCTAAGTGCTATTCTAGTCTTTTTCATCCTATCGTTTGAATCTACGAAGAGCTATTACAGTTTTGAGTAGAGCAGAAGCTGTAGGAATTGTATTTAATAATACCTTAAAAAGCCTGTCTATAGATACACTGTAGCGCCGAATAAACTTCTTAAGTTTTAAACCATGTTATTTAATGTCCTCCGCCACATTATACTTAGTACTCTTGCTTGTCCACTCCCTCTAGACCTTCTTTTTAACTGGCTCCATCCCAGGAGTTGTAGTCCGATCATTCACTGGCTCTGTCTAACAGGGACAATTATCTATCTCCGCCTTCGTTAACCTAGTACACGTTTCACCATATAGTAAAAGGCTCCTATCCTTTCTCTTCGAGGATCGATCAATATCCGGATCGATTGGCCCAAGCATCAGTTTTAGGGCAAAGAAGGGACTGGGACTATAGTCTAAGAGTAGATCGATGTCTAAGGGCATATAGTCAATAATATCTATTCCTCTACTCTTCTCATCGTCCAGCTTTTGCCATTAATGGCCACGTTTTCCCCTGGCGGTGCCGAGTAAGATAAGCTGCATTGTGTAGCAATCCTGTCGAATAGTCTTTCCAGCCTCTTCAACCAGCTTGATCAGCGGAACATACGTCGCAGCTATATAGTTCTGGATGTTACTGAAAACACTACTGGGGATTTCGTCTGGGAGGATATAGATAGCAACAGTTGGTATAGATCCTTCTAAGGCGTCTAGACTTGTGTAGGCGGCTTAAGCTTGTAGGAAAAATTGTGCCTAGAGTTTCAAGATACCCTCTGCCTCGATATCTGGGGCTCTCTTAAAGATATAGGCCTTGCTTGTTAAAAATTTGTCGAGCTTCCACCCTTGGTTGAATTTAGATAAGGCAGCAACAAGCTCAGGCTCGATCTAACTTTTAGCATCTGTATCGTCTAAGCCCTTGCTATTCCATATCCTCTCGATCACCGTATCAATCTCCTATTCACTTGATTTAAGTGTCTTCTTTCGTAGCTGGAATCGCTCTTCCCCTCTGAGGACGGGAAGAAAAGGGATTGAGTGCTTTTCGTCCTCGGGTTCGTGGACATAAAGGACGCCTTTAGGACATTGATCCCACCTCCGGATCAGTTCCGATTTCGAGTCCGTAGCCAGCATATCCTTGCAGAACTGCTTTTCTTTCTCGGCATCAGCATCGGACTCCTCTCCTAAGAGATAATCCAAGCACTTGACCTAGACAGTTAATCCCTGGATTACCGCATACTGTTGTATAGCTTCCAGGATCAGGTCCTGGGCCTTTTACTGGCGCTTGTTCAAGAGGTTATTGTTGTTGACATAGACTACATATCAGTAGCCGCGTGATTTCTCCCCGTCAACCTCCCATTGTTTCAACATGCGGCAAGACACGTTGTGTTCCATCTGATAGGTTGGGGGTGGTATATAAGACAGTATATAGCTATTCTTAGAGGAAAGGAAGGGTTAGTTAGATTTAAGTCAGTTTATACTAGCATCTTTATCTTAAGCTTTAGAGTGACAGTTACCTATTATAGTCTAGGAGATAAAGCCACTGTAAAATCTTGTGTAGAATATGAACTTTGTGCTGCAGAACTTGGGTTCGATATGAAGCTGCTGTACAAACTGAATGAAGAAGTTAGAGGAGCCAGCAGGCGCTGGAGGGACATATATATCCAAGAGACAGTCCGGATGGTCTAACAAGGAAGGAGCAAGGCAGAATTCAAGGCACTATCCAACACCGCGCAATCATTATCACTGTGTATAATGAGAGTATGGATAGTCACATGCTAAGGTCAGGTAAAGTATCGTGACTGAGGGCGAAGCACGTGAAGGGTCTGTCACATGGCAACGCGCTGACCTGTCTGGTGAATGGAGTGGCAAAGAGGCCCAAGCGCGTTTGTTATAGAGTATATCTATAACTTAGTAAGCTAAAATCTATAATTGCCCAGTCCTGAAGTATCTGTAAGGCTTCTAAGCAGACTATGCCCTTCCTCCTCTCTTGATTGCCCGAAACCATAGTCATCCCAGAATATAGCTTCTTCGAAATCAATAAATTTTGCAGTGTCTCCCTCAACTAAGATGTTATACTTGTTCGGATCTCCATGAAAAATCCCTATTTTATGAAGTTCCTGTATAGCATCTTTACACTGTTGCTGATCTCTTAAGTGCGGGTGATAACCCTGGAGAACCTCTATAAGGAAGCCTATAACTCGATTCTCTTCTTCTTCATAGATATACCCTAGAAATGTTGGCGCAAGGGTAGAATAATAAGCCTAAAGGATACTGTAAGCTCTTATTTCTGTAGAGAGTGCCTCCAGTTCATGCTCAAATCTTGCGATTTTCAGCATGCATTTTCGATGGTTTTGAGACACCAACGACACCCTGTCACTAATTCGCCTAATTCGGGTAAGATTCAGAAGATTATAGGACTGTCCAGAGATATAATGTTCAGCCAAAGAGTGTGGCAGAAAACGATCTACCTCAGACAGAATGCCGTTTGGGGTTTTCTCCACCGTAAGAGTTCTCCAACAATCGTTCCACCTCGGAATTCCTTTTAAATGACTGAGCACTTTTGGACCGTTCGTTCGATCGCTTTTTGGTACTAGGTCAGGAGAAATGGAGGCGTATATGATGCGATCATCCCTTCTAATCCGATAGAGATAGTCGCTATCCTCTAAATCGAGAGAAAGAAGTTCTTCTTTTACCTCTATGCTTTTCAGAGATGACGCGCAGCATTGGTGGGCATCGCTATGTTAAATGGTAATGGATTGACGTGGCCCATAACTTGGCCATGCAAAAAGGTGGCCCACTTCTGGGCTCTCGAGCGTCCATCACCTTGCTCGAGCGCCCATCATCAGGACCATCCAAAGAAGTTTGAGTGTGGCTTACCTAGCAATAGCTAACAATACTAGGCATCAGCGCTCTTGCACAAACAAGTTTTCAAAGATTTTAGAAAGAGAAATACGGATGCGAATACACACACACACAATTCATTAACGCCCGGCGGCTAAGCCGAAAGGGCTACTAGCGGTTATTTACTGCTACACTTCTTATGCTACATCTCAATCTCATTTAGCCCCTGCATCTTCATTGCACACTTCCTGCTGTGCATTGCTATTCTTACCAAGCCCATGCTGTACTTCTTGCTCCTTTGCTCTCCATCTCCCATCTTTCATTAGGTTCTCGTGCGTTAGTATTACTGGCGGCGGACTGGCTCAGAGTAAGCTTCTCCAAGTGTTCAGCTTCCTATCTTCGGCGGCTGAAGCGCTGTCCGCTCTCTATTACACGAGGTGGTCAATAATCTAGGTTAGTGATTGAGGTAGTTTTGGTGTTTAGCTGCTCGATTTACTTCCCGCCAGCGCTTTGACATACGCTATACTAACTTTGGACTAGTTCCAGCATATACTCGTCCTAGCGCAGTTGTACCCCGCATCGACCCCTCACCCCAACAATTCCTTCTTCCTTCCAAGAAGCTCGTCCAAAGACTTCCGTTTTTCTGTCTCCAACTTCTCCGGCAGTGTAGATGAGCAGGTGGGTGAAGCAGAGTGACACTTTTTCGTCGTATCGCAAGACTGACGTCTCCAGTCTCTTTCATCTAAACTTGTTGCGAACGGATCATATACGCTTTTATCGATTGTGAAAGGTATGACACCCAGCTTTCTTCATCAAATTTTATCTAATTCGCTATCAAGATGTGCGACGATGTCAATGCGATTTTTCGATGTGCGCCGAGACACACAGACCCGATTAATAATCCTAATGGTCTTGCTTTTAAACATATTGCGAGATGCCAACAAGCTATAAACGCTAGTACTACATGCCCTCCTCATCAACGTCAGGTTGCGCATGTGGCGCAAGAGAATGAGCCAGATAGGGACTGCCCAGCATGCAGAGGAGAGACTCCACCGGAGACACCTTAGGAACAATTGCACAAACTTAAGAGTCACGAATTGATAGTTGATGCGCTTGCAATGAAACCTGTTTCTTTCTTCCTTAGTGCTTCTGCAATCTCTTGTTCTCTTCGACCCCCCCAGCAGAACATTGCGCAGTAACTCTTCGCGTTAGGAAGCCAAGCATCGCGCTCAACAAATACCCTAAATATAGTAAGCATACCTATTAATCAACTCAATGAGCTATCCTACCATTGATTATCTACCAAGCTAGCTTGGTAGACATGGTGTGGAATTCTTGCCAGTAGCTCCTTCTCTTCGAGGTTGCATGCAACGTTGAGATCGTAGATAAACCACCGCTTGACTGGTTTATCAGAATCAAACCCATGCGGAATATGAACAGCATCAAATTTTGACGCTGATACTTTTGTATTAAATGACCTCCCAAGAATGTTTGTGCAGAATATCTCCCCAAGGGTAATCGGGCGGCGACACAATTCCCCTGGTATATCTGTTACGCGAGCTCGGATGATGATACGAGATTCTTTTCCGTCGCTTTCCATGAGCTTTATGCTGACGAGTGAAGAAGAAGCGGACGAGTTAGGCTGGGAGGGCCGGGGAAGTGTGGTTGAAAACGAGGAACGTCGAATGCGGTACTGTTTCGAATAGCACACGAGTGGTAGCTTTTCGGTTCGGTTCGGGTGTTAATTTGGTTCAAAGTCGTTGTTTGATGAGAATATTCAGGTTGCCATCACTGTTGGGTGGCTAGCTTCATGAGCTCCTAGCGCCGGTAGATAGTTATCCCGATCCGCAGTAGATGAATCCGAGCTCGCTGCGTTTCTATTATTAGCTACAGCTTGGATGGCTCGTAAATTTCCGCCAAGTAATACTACCTAGGGAGTATTCATCAAGGTGCGATACGAGCTTTTGTTACCCCGGAGCTAGCTTAAAATAGGTCAAGTGCCGTCCCCACGCTGCAGGGCACTTGCCGAGATGGAGTCGAGTAGCGTGTCAAAGCTGGAAGCCGAACCTGCACACCACTGTAACACCTCGTCGATCAACGCAGGATATCAAGAGAATGTGCTCTATTTCATTCCTCTGCACCCCATGTCCTTAGGTCTTTAGGGGAGTTTGCGAATGAAGGTATCACGGAAATCCGCAAAATCTGCCACTCAAATAAGCACTGTAATTTATATGTTCACTTCAAATCGTGCCATCAAAAGGGACCAGACTGAGGTAAGCGCCGTAAAGTTGAGGTTAAATACTAATATCATGTCTAAGTTAGAGCATATTACTTGTTATAGCCACAGCTGCAACCGTTGCGATAGCTATTTTGTTAGGTGTGCTTTACCAGCAATGAGCGCTTTTGAGTTAAGAACAATCGAGCTAGAGCCTAGTTACAACTCTAGTGATGCGGCATTTAGATATGTGTGCTAAGGGGTCTATGAACATAGTTGAGCTGAAAGCAGGAGTCCACGGTTGGAGTACAAAGTTGCTTCGGTCGGAGTTTGATCTTGTTGAAAATATCCCTTGCTCTCATTGCTTTTCTGTTCGTAATCTTTTTCTTATCTGCAATTTTTTCCTTGGCTGGCTCTCCTCCGTTTGATCCATGTAGTTTGCCGTGGCAGCTAATAATTGACGATTGACATCAATATGATCGGCTCTAGCAAGTACAATCGTCCACGTGCCGTTCCTAATCACTGCATCGAAACAATTCTTGTGGGTTAAGGCGCGTCCAAAGACATCGAACAGCTGAAAATTGAGGTGTTCTTTTTTCAGCATCATTCGGGTGACCTCGTCTTTGTCCATCTTGAGCGGGCTTCCGTGGTCTATGCAGCAAATTATGCTAAAAATATACCCGATGCTATTACTTTGGTAAGGAAAAGAAACAATTAGAAAGGCATTAGCTAATAATAAACAGCTACACCTAGACATTAGCTTCTCTGCAAAAATTAGTTAGCTTAAAGAAAAGAATACTAACCTCTTATAATAGTTATATAAATATTAGGAGAATATAGTTACTAAATCTAAATACTAATAGGCTTTAGAATAGGAAGTATATTAACTATATAGAATATAATAAAGACTCTAAGAATAAGTTTAATACTATATAGTTATTACTAATTTCTTTAAAAGTAATATTTTAAAATATTTTTAGGGCCTAGATAAAGTATTACCTATATTAGAGAAGCTATATTTAGAGTTATCTTTAGATATTCTAAAGTAACTTAGAGTTCTTATTTATTCTTATTCTTATTTATAACTTTATAATTATACTATTTATTTTTTATACTTTTCTCTTTTCTCTCTCCTCCTCCTCCTCCTGCTCTTTCTATTAATATATTTATAGTTATACCTATTAACTCCTACTAGTATAAATTTAGAGATATAAGTATAGATTATATATATATATAAATCTTTAAGTATAAAGTCTATATTAGAAGATAGTAGGAAGTTCTAAGGTTATACTAACTAACTTATAGATATAGAAATATATATACTAGAGTAGCTATCTATAGACTATTTATAATATCTATTATATTTTTAAGTATAACTTTAATAGTAGACTCTAAAGGCGCTGTGCTATAAGTAACTCTAAAAGGCAGTAGTATAGGGATAAATTTAGCTTCTTGTCTAAGGTGCTATCTCAAGCTTGTATATTGTTGATCTAGAGGCATATACGATTGTACTGGTTTATAAATAGGGCTATATAAGTATAAAGGTATAGTTTCGCGTCTCCGGTTCTTAGGCTTATACAGAGGCTTTTAAGCAAAAGAATATAGATATTGATCTATACTTTAATCTAATTTGTAGCTATCTATATAGTAGGTAAGTTACTTTTTCGTGCTGTTATATCTAAAGTAATATAGGTTACGGGCTGTTTGCTTTCTATATTAAGGTTATGCTACTAAGTATAGCCTATTTCTAGTCTATATTAATCTGCAATTAATAGCCTGCTTTTAGTCTATTATAATTAATAGACCTAATATTATAGCTAACTCCTAGTTTAACCTATTAAAGAACTTAGTATCTCCTAAGAATTCTAATTACTCTCTCTATATATAAATATAAACAGTGCAACTAAAGAAGTACTCAACTTACTCTTCTATACTTAAAAGGTGCAGACTACTGATAGGTTCCGGCAGACTATTAATAGACAGATAGAATATAAAATTAGATATATTAAAGTCTTTATCTAGGGACTAGGGATGCTAAATAAAGATAACTTTATTATATCTACTATAGTTAAGGGCGACTTTGATATAATATTAGTTACTAAAGCTATTAAATTAGTCCTAGTTAGCTCTCTAGTAGTATTATTTAATATTGTTAAAGAATATAGCTGTAATATTATATTGTAGCAACTACTTATAGAATTTATTTAAGGAGCTTTAGGAATTTATCTATATAAATTCTAGACCTAAAATATAAACTAGAGACTCCTCTATAGGATTATTCTAGAAAAGATATCTTAGACTTAGCTATTACTAATAAGTATTACCCTTAAATTAATAATAGATATACTTAAGGATTAATTACAGTATTAAGTGTAAGATATAGAGATCTTAAGATAATAAGATAATTAATTAACTATCTAGTATTCTATATATCTAGAGCTCCTTTATAGTACTAAGGTATATAACTAAGTTATAAGTAATTAAGGACTGTATAAAGGATATTATTAAGGCCTTATATACCTCCCTCTTTTTAAACTTATTTTAAAGCTGTACAGGCTTCTTTAAAGACTTATTTTAATAGCCTATATCTACCCTAGTAAGGTAGAGCTCTATATATATTAATTTAAGCTTGTAGCATTAATTAGCTCTAATAGGTAGAGAACCTAGTAGCTTTTAACTACTTTATATAGTTATTTAGGGTTAATAAGAGTATAAATAGTAATTATCTAATTAGCTTTTATTATTGTCCTTATTTTTATATACTTTTTATACAAGCTCTATTGTTCTATAGAAGTAGTAGGAAATAGTTAAAAATTAAGTAGAGATACCTATTTCTTATATTTTTAATA
>JASNQO010000052.1:0-32812 GCA_030378425.1 Periconia sp. TS-2
ATAATACTATTATTATTTATCTATTCTATTATAAATCTACCCTTATAGCCCTAGTCTAGTCTCCTTAGTATTAACTACAGGCCTAGCCTAGGTAAATTTAGCTTTAGGTATATTTCAGGAGCCTATTACTATAGAGGTGTATAGAGGTCTCCTTTGCTAGTATTAAATTTCTTATATAGCTTATTAATAAGCCACTATAGTACGCCTTTGCTTAGTAGTATACTAATATATCCCTAGTTATTACTCCTAGGTCTATATTATTATTCTACTTAGCCTATATTTACCTAATTAATATATACCTAATATAGTTTCTTTAGCTCTTTAATTTCTAAGCAGGCTCTAAGGTAGTAGCTAGGCTGCCTATATACCCTACAACCACTATTCCCCCCTTAGGAGTAGATATTATTAGTAAACTTAATATTCTAATTCTGATAACCTCCTAGCTAATAGTTATTCCGTCTATACAGTTGCCTAGGCTAAGGCTAAGGCTAAGGCTCTATAGCTAGCACAAGCACCTTAGAGACAAAATAGGTATAGTTTACCTTATTTATAAACAGCTTAGCTACTAATTTATACTTAACAAAGTCTTAGATTATATTTATTATTAGTTACAATCTACCTATCTAGTTAATCAACTTGTCTACCTCTAGGTCTATAGGTAGCTTCCTCTACTAAGAGCTACCTTACACCTCTTATAAGATATCTTACACACTCGCCCTAGTATAGAAGGGCTGAGTTATATTACTCTATAGTTTAGTTCTTACCCTATCTATCTCCCTCTAGGTATAGGTTAGGTCTAATACCTATATACCTAGTTATTACTTATAGATACCCTTTATATATATATAGATTTCTTTAGTCTTATATATAGATATATTCTCTCTAACTAGTCTCTTATTAGCTAATATATAAAATAGTACTATTTCTTAGTCTACTATAAAGAGACTCTAAAAGAAGAAGTAGCCTTCCTCTACCTCTAAGATCTAGCCGCTCGCCTTATATATATTAGTATAGATAGTAAAGTTAGTATAGTATTTAGATAGAGGAATATCTAAAATAGAGCTCTTTCTATAGTATACCTCTAGGAATACTTATATACTTATTTAGTAAGTAGTATCTTAATCTCTTTAATAATCTCTTATTAATTCCTAAAGCTTCGCCTAGTCTCTATCCTTAAAGGCCTTTATCTACTTAATTAGGTAATAGGGGCTCTCTCTATAGAACTCTAGTAGAGTACTAAGTCTCTCCTTCTTATTTAAGCCTATATTTATTACTACTCTATTATAGTCTTCTAGGAATTTAGTAATATTCTATCTAGTAAACTATAGGGAGCCTTATACCTCTAGGTATAATAAGATAACTACCTAATACTCTAGCTCTACTATTATAAAAGCTAGGGTAGGTGGAGAGGTTTAGTATATATAAGGCTACTTACCCTACTAGCTGTTATTCTTACTTAGTTACTTTAATAGGATAGTTAACTATAGTAATTATAATAACTCTCTACTACTAGAGGCTAGTATTAATATCTTAATATTCTTATTTATATCTCTATCTAATAGTCTATTAGTCCTTATATATCTCTATATATAAGTTCTCTCTATTCTATTATCTCTTATCTATTCCTGCCTTCTTTAGTATTTAATTTTTCCTATAGCTCTAGCTTAAGCTATAGTCTAATTTTCCCCTATTACTTTCTTTTTAATAGGTCTAATAGTTCCCTTACTACCTCTCTTAGGTAGTAAGTCTAGTTAGTATATATCTAAGCGTCCTTATTTATATTAATTCTATAAGTTAGTTATTACCCCTATTATTCTCTAGGTCTTAATATTGCCCTTAGCTATTAATTCTAAGGCCTTATTAACAATTCTAGCTTATTAATATTGTTCTGTCGATAGGTGCTGCCTACTACATGGTCCTCCACATCTGGGTTGTCCAAATCAATAGACCGTCAACGTCCCACTCTTATTACTAATTTGTGCAGGTGCGCAGGCGGCTATATGAAGTTCTTTGGTAGAGCTCGCAGTCGATAGACAATCGGATGGGTAGGACGGTGGTAGTGGATACAATCGACGGGCGTTCAGATGGTAGCTCGGCTGGTAGGCGGCTGAGGCAATACAAGGCTCAGGAATCACACCAATTGGTAGGCTGGAGCCGAAAAAGTCATCGTACAGGCAGTCTATTCTCTTCTTCATACATATGCAAAAGTCAGTGAGTGATGATCGATCTCCCGTCTACCCAAATCGGTACCCAAGAGTCGAAGAAGCAGACTAGTCTCCATCTAGCCTCTGAACCAGTCAGCACGGCACATTAAGGTTTTAAATTTCTAGATATTCTAGAGATTACTAACTAGTAAAAGGTTATCTATATAAATAGTAATAATAATATCCTAGATAAAGATATAAGGGTTAAAATATATCTACTAGTAGCCTAGTAAGATAAGGCAGTATCTTAGGTTACTATACCACTCTCTACTAGACTGCTTAAGGCTGTATATTGTCTTTTATAGTTGTAAGAGCTTTTTAGCCAGGTCTAGAACACTAGGTAGAGAGCGCATAAAAATCGTTTCTTTAAGTGTGCTGTTTAAGTATGCAGTGTCGAAGTCCAGTTGGTGGACGCGCAGTTTGTGTAGGGTGGCCCAGACAAGAATGAGCCTTTGACATCGTCCGAGTCGAATATCGGCCTCATGGACCTAGCCACCGTGTGTGTCGAGGTGATGCAGCGCTTGGACATCTTTGTCCAGAGCTGGTGGAAGCTGTCTAAATAATGTCTGAGGTTGTCCCTATTGTTGTATCACAGGTTTATAAGCAGGCGAAATAGGTAGATAGAGTTATTGCCTATATTATAATTAAACCTCCTAGACAGGTATGTCTAGGTAGTAGGCATAGATTTATATATTGCGATAGTGATTATAAGGTTAGTATAGACTATAGATAGTAGGATAATAAGAGCCTTATTATTATTAAGCTCCTAGCTGTCTTAGGCTTTACCTAATATAGATAGGCAGGGTGTCTTCCTAGAGACAATATCCTAGAGGCCTTAATACTAGAAGATAATAGTCTAAGCTAAATACTATTCTATATAGTTATTACTATAGCTTGTTAGCTTTAGTAGTATAAAGGGATTAAGCTTAAATAAGAATAATATTCTAATTATATCTTAAGGTAATAAAATCGTATAAATAGATATAGTAGTAGGTGCAGATCATTGCAGCGGTTATACAGGGGCTAAGATAGTGACGTCTGTACAGTAGCAACAGCGATGCCTCAGGTTACGCTGACTGTAGGATGCAGTAATATAGCAGTACAAAATAAGTCTCAATAGAGCGTAGCGACAGTGATACTGAGTTAACAAGTGTTGTATCCACCCGGGCTTATAACCTATTGAAGAGGTAAGAAGTGATAGATTGGTAGAGCTCAGCTACTTGTTTATATACATGTCACGCTAGTAATAAGTGCCTGCCTCAGAGCCAATAAGGTGGCATCTGCCACCAGATACCGCCTTCCTCACAACAGGTTGATGCGACACGATGAGCGTGCAGCTTGGCGACGTCGATGTTCTGTATTAGGTCAAAAGATAAAATCGTCAACTGCCATTCTATTTCCACTCAATTCTGAACAACCGTGACCCCAACCATAATTCATACTAGGACTGCCGAGAGGGATCTTGGTAACCGAGGACTTTTTGTGCGACAGCTGACCGGCAGTCCGCCCGGCTCGAACGTGTTTTGTTGGAGCACAAAGACTACAAAAGCCTTGCGACAAGAATAATCTCGAAGTCACCGAAAGGTTAGAAGAGAAAGCCTAGCAGCACTTCGCGCTGCTCCCCAAACCCGGCTCAGACAGTGGTTTCGTAGTAAAAAGACCGTTCTGTGTCACCACCGAATTAGCGGAAAAACATTTCCTATAGCAACAATAACGCCGTCGCAGCAATGCTGGACTAGGAATGACGTCTTGTCTACCATTGGGCTGCTTATTATTTTTTTTTTTGCAGTTGTTGACACGATTTTGAAGGGGTAGGGCTATTGGCTCCTACGGCAATGATTCGGGTGGTCTGACCTCTACTTGGCGTGGCTACGGATGAAGTCACGAGGCACGCTCTACACGCTCTGCACTCTCCGCCAAGACAACTATCGCACGAATTAGGTCACTGAAGTAATGCGATACAGCATGATGCTGTTAGTTGTAATAATAAGGTGAGGCTCTGGCGACCACGCCTAAGAGTCACGTGAGCTCGCCAAGAGAGACCGCATAAGAGAAGTATGATAGGCATCCGAATCCGACAATTTCAAGTCTACTTTTTGTAAATCTATACCACCACATATTATCTATCCTTGCTGCTGTCATACTTATCCCGGTTAGCGCTCGGCAAGCATTTCTCTGGGCATATTACTAGATAGCCAATGAATGTATTATACGAGCTTGTGTAGACACAGATTTAAGACGCCTAGGATGATCTTGCCTAATGTAGTCAGCAATGCGGCCAGTAGCGGCGTACGGGTATGATTGTGGAATGTGGTGCACGCGTAGCCCGTCTCACGTCAGGAATTTTAGCCGAATAGGGTGCACAGCCTTAGCCATTTGCCTAAGATAGGGAATATTATTATGCGACTGTAATATTAGCCTACAGAAGTAATATAAATCTATAAAATCTTAATTTAAATTTCTGGTAGTCTACATTTTAAAGTTTCAGGTAGAAAATCGGCGTTTTAGTCTGAGAACACAGCCCATACTCAAGCGCTCGGGCAGTCTTGAAGTTACGTTATTTGCCACACCGTAGCTAAGGTCACTTGAGGGTCTCAGGACGTTGCCAGAGTACTATATTCCCTTCTTATAGCCTTTTGCAGCGTGAAATGAAAGGGAGGATATATCAGAGGTCTGCTTTGTAAGATTAACTGTTTTCCAGGGCTGAAAACGAACATCGTTTGATGGAAATTGATGGGTCAAAACCAGCCAAAAGTGTCGTGTAGGAGTCTGCCTAGCCGTAGGCCCACAGAAAAACGTAATCTTGAGGCCGCCCGAGCGCACGAGTTACACAACCGAATATCAGGTAGCCAGCCGAGAGCTTAAATAGGAAGGAGGCTAGCTCAATTTAGGTCTGATAGTCAGGGATAGCCGGCTCTAGATCCAAATCTGTACATCCAATAAATACCAAAACTGTATTCATGGATACAGCCATCCCTACTGATAGTAAGCCTTTACACAGGCTCGATTTGATTGGTTCTGGCCTCGATCCTCGATTCCAGCCTCTGTACAGACTCGATTCCAGCCTTGATCCCAAGCGGCTGTCAAGACGCCTCACACTGCGTCCTCATTTACATGAAAGCACGGTGTAATATTCCTGCTGCTAGTAGTGCAATTCCAGCGGTATTCTCAGTAAATCATCCTGAACGGCTCGTTCCGAGTGATTCATCAAAACAGAAATTCCCGACATTTTTGCTCATCATATAACACGTTTGCGATTCTCGTGGTCGATGCGCGTGGGTTGAAAGCCCATTTTCGGGGCGGTCGTGCAGTGGCGTCGCAGAGCTTTTTAGCCCCTCAACCCGCCACGCAACGAACATTGCAACACGACCCGCGAGCACGATGGATGACCCGACTAAAGGGTAAAGCAATCCAATCTTCTTCGAGGCCGTAAAATCCAAAATACGCACGGACAAACGCGACGAGCTTCCCAACATCCCAAACCGGCCGAAATCGTTAGCCAAAGCCACCCAGGTGAATACTAGAGATGAAGAGACGAGTAGTGAAACCAAAGAGATGAACATTGAAGAGGAAGCGACGGACAGTGAGGATGAAGAGGCAAAGCAGTGACAACCTCTTATCGGCGTCTCTGACTCTGAGAAGCAATGCCTCGCTCCCCTTAGAAAGGCCGGGGAATTTGGGGGCATTGAGAAGGGTTCAGCACTACAATTAGGCCTCTATGGGCCGAAAGTACTGCGAGACGCTCGGCACTGCCACATCTCGTAACCCTAGTTGGGAGGAGGCTGTGATGAAGTTGAATCAGCTCTTGCTCACAAGAATCTTCAATGGATGCCCTCTGTGGTTGTCTATGAACCCCATCAACGAAGTTGACCTTGATAACCTGGGCAAATAGCGAGACACATCCAATTACACAAAGTCGGGCAGTTTTGGGCTTACAGTCCCTTTCCTAGAGATACTTCGCTCTGAACTATCCGAAGGCTACGGTCTCGATCGGTACGGGCTCATCACTGCAGCAAAAGGTCCTACGTCCAGGAAAAACGTCGGGTAGCACTCCTTGACGAACGCCACACAACTGACGAAGCTCTGGAGATGCCAGTCGAAGGCACATCCAGTATAGCCACTCGTGGATAGGACAACGAGAAAGATGGGTGGACGGTAGCACACTCACCTATCGCCCTGGAGGGTTATTTGCTGAAGTTGAGAGTGGTGTTCATGTGGCTTGTGCTGGTCTGTCGTCTCTGGCCGGAATCTGAAGTTGCCTTATCATCGGATGATCTAAGACGGATTTCGGTCCATGACTCGTCACATAGTTTGGAGGAACGATCATGCGATGACATGATGCTTTTCGAAGTCCGGGAAATATGATTCCACGAGAGACATGCTAGTCGTAGCCCTGTCGACGTCACCGATTTGCACAGCCCGCTTCCGCGCTCGATACTGCCGAATTTCCTCTCTGGTGAGGACTGCCAGCTCCTGGAACGGCTTCGGGATATGATGCGCGGATAAAATCATGGATGTGGCGACATTCGATATATTGCAAACATGCTTGAATGGAAACGATTTCTGAAAGGCCAAGAATATGTTCTTCTTGCCAAAGGCGGTGCTCACGCATTGCTGTGTCAAGACTCGTGCGGAAAGGCTACGTGGCTGACCGTACAGGAACGCCGCGTCGGATTCGGTTGGATCACTCGTCCGACAGAGGACGACACACGCATATGTAGTCGTGACTCAAATGGCTATACCGGCGGTAAATTGAGATACGTCGTTGTCGGTCCCGGCGGGACCATTTTCTTCCCCTCGGGCACAATCTACTTCGTATTCAGACTCGATGACACATTCATGCTAAGTGGTCACGTCCTACACTGGTCCCAACTAGACTCCTAGACAAAGACCGCTCTGAACCAGAACAAGCTTCCCGACACCACGCACGAGATCATGCCAGATTCGGAGAAAATGTACGTGTACAGGGCGGCAGAACTAGTTCGGCAAAGACAGCTCAAGGGCAAGGAAGAAGAGCTTGGCGACGAAGAGGCAGTGGCCAGCTTCTTCAATTTGAAGAAGATAATTTGTCATGTCTGTCTTTGACTTCTTTGCTTACACAACCGACCCCTGCGATAGCAATTGACTAAAACTTTCAGAGTGTAGAACACATGAGGGAATCATTGGTCGGGCACTATTTGGGGAGATGCAATACATTGTCAGTGCAGGGCGCCTTACTTGATGCTTTGATAAGAAAACAGCCCAAATGTGAGAAGGAGGGTTGGCACATTCCATATCGTCCCCTCTAAGACCAGGTGTGGATGGAAGAAGCTGACAAAATCACTTGGATAGTTCTCCCGCCTCCCGCCTCCCCCTCATACTCCCCCCAGAAAAGTGACTCAGATCATCTACCTGGCTCTTTAGAATTTCCTGGGATCATTCGACTTTACGCAACATCGATTGTCTAAGACCGGTGCCCATCTCTATTTTTTTTCTTTTTGGAACAGAACAACAATTTCGGACACTTGGCCGGGGGGTTGCAAGTACACAAATCATTTATTGTCAGGGTATCGGAAAATTTTTGGAACTAATTTGCATGTATTATAGCCCAAGTAGAGCTGGCTTCACATAAAAAGTCAATTGACCTCCATGACACTGATGAAGCAAGTCCCATGCGGTCAAGACACCACTCTCTGCCCAGAGACTCAAAGATGCAGCTCCAAAGCTATTTGCCTCTCCGGCGACCACAAGATCCTTGTACTTGTCCCAAAGCTATGTTGTAAGAGCGGAGACTTCGAGCGGAAACGTCTAGGAGAGGCGACTGTCGAACGGTGATCGTCAACTTCCCTGTGGGAAGTAAGGGAACTGGTCAACGAAGAGAGAGGCTGGAGAACTGTTTGCAGAACAATCATGCCATGGTTTGTTCACGCTTCGGGCATCGTGCCTGTTATTTTGATCAAGATTTAATGTATGGGTGAGACTGAGAGAGCTGTTCATGTGCATGAATTATTTTTTATATTTACTTTTCGCATCTATAATTAATTGACAACGATAACGGCTACCTCGTATAGACTACAATTACCCCCAGCACCAACAACTACTGTGTACCCGAGATGGAAGGAAGAAAGCCGCCTGAAAATGGACGGAGAGCGGCGGAGGCGGTCTGAAATGGACGGAGAGTGACGGAAACCGTCTGCAATGGACGGGGAGCCGTGGGTGGGCAGCTGGCGACGACTGACCATTCCGAGGCCGAGCGTCTTTGGTAGTAGATACCATGATACAGTCGGTTGCCAAAAATAGTTTCACCCGAGATGCACGGACCCGAAATCAAAATCGACCAAGCTCTCGATTATTGGATTTTTTCCTAGTATTATGCACAGAATTGCCCCAGCTCCTAGGATACAATAGAGAAATACCTTCTCTACCTAGTACTTAGTTTACAAGCCTCTAGACTTGCGGCAGGCAGCCAGGCGCCTCGGCATACTACCAATAAGCCTGACAATTAAACTATCAAGTATCTCGTACCAATAAGCCTTCAACGCCTCACAGAAGTCCTCCCAGTGAGCTCTAGCCTGGCTGTAGTTATTGAACTGGGGGTACCTCTCATACATGAGTCATTTGAGAGCCCACCAGAGGTGCTCAATCAGATTGAGGTCTGGTGAATATGGTGGCCAATCAGCTACCCAGATTCCATGGCCTTCCAGCCAGTCTGTCGCCTCTAGAGACATATGGATAGGAGCATTATCTTATACATAGATCTGACTAAGCTCGTGGTAAGGTACTAGGCCTTCCTCAAGAGCTTGTAGGTAGCTCTATAAGGTGTAGCCGCTCCTAGCTAACTCGGGGTCTCTCAGCATAATGACTAGAGGACTACGTACGGCAGTGCCTTGTTCTGTGAGCCAGATAGCTGCCCACACCATCTAAGCAGGTGGACGAGACTTAGAGACGGCTCTAATCATATCTGGTTTCCATTTCTCATGTGGGTAGCGCACTCAGTATTTCTACCTGAGCCTTTCTACAATGAATATTCATCTGAAAAAATCACAGTGTGTGTCTTGTAGTCTCGACAGAACTGCTAGCGAGCTAGCTGACTAAATCGATTAATCAGAGGCCAGGTAGGCTTTTGGTGATTAGTAAGGCCGTATTCCTTAAATATTCGATAGATGGTAGTCCTTGAAGGCTTGGAGGTAGGTGAATCAAAGAAGGCGTCCTTAACAAGCTTATTATACTGATTATTAGGCTTTTTTCGAGCTGAAAAGTGGACTAGGCGATTCTCTCGATCAGATAGTAGGTGAGGACGACCAGGGCGAGGTAGGTCTTTAATAGTGTTGTGGTTTTGAAAGCGCTTGATAGTCGCATGTACTGTTTGACGCGTCGTACAGAATTCGGTAGCCAGCTCTGTATACGATACACCAGCTCTAGACTTGGCAACTAAGGCTAGTCGCTGCTCTGGAGTCAAGCGGAAGCCTTAGTCTCTATTATGTGAGATTTCTGTACCAAATGAACGATAGGGTGGCATTTTATTGTAGTTGGTAGATGAGGTGGGTGTTGTTGTGTTGGCGCGCCCCGGCTACGCGTAAAACTATTTTTGGCCTAGTACTGTACTTTCATGTCTCATTCCCATCAAAATCTGAAGTTGGACTGCCGTGATCAACGGCCCATAGGCTTCGATGATAGCCGCAGAGACATTGCCCACCGCCTCTCGCCAGCCATCGCCACGGCCAGCACCCGGGAGATGATGGCCATTTTTGCCTCGTGTGCGTGTTTCTCCGGAGTGCCCGGGGTTTGCAGTGGCATCTAGTGTGTCTAGATGACGTCATGTGTGCCGTTCGAATGCTCCTGGTTCTGCGAGTAAGGGTTGACCAGCAGAGCCCACTCGCTGTTGATTATCGAGGGCTGAAGATCACTCTACCCCGCAGTCACTGTTGGCAATCGCTGTTGATGAGCTTGGCCTGGAGATCATTTCCCGCCGCTGGGCGAGCGGCACCGTTGGACGAAGGGGAGCGAGGCGTCCTGTTAGGATTGGGTAGGATGAAGGCGAGCAGCACTGTTGGGGGAAGGGGAGCGAGAGGTCCCTGATAGCTTGGGGGAGGCGAGGAGGAGCAAGCCAATTTGGTTTGGAGGAACCAAATGATGAGCGGCATTGTTGAGCGGGGGAGGGAGAGGTCCGCGTGGGCGAGGCGAGGAGGAGCAAGCCATTCATTTGGTTTGGAGGAACCAAATGCGAGCAGCATTGTTGAGCGAGGGAGCGAGAGGTCCGCGTGGGCGAGGGGAAGTCGATAGTGAGCGGCAGCCGTGGAGTCCCAGCCACGAGGGCCGGGACAGTGGATAGCAGCAGTGGATAGCAGAAGTGGAAGCGGACCAGAGGGTCTTGTCTCCTCTGTTGGCAATGTCGTGGACATCGGTGCCAATGCCGCATGGACGAATAAAGGTCTCCAGGGCAACCTATGATGAGGAAGCCCTGGAGCTCCAAGAGTCGACTGGCAGCTGCAGAAGGAATGCATTGGAGAAGGACTAGGTGTTGTCCGAGGACTTGAGAGAATGGAAGGATAGTCGAGGGGAGGCCGCCTTATATGCAGCCTGTCTGAGTCAGCAACCCCCTCTTTCCCAAAAGGCCAGAACCAAGGCGCGCCTTGGGAGAGAGTGCTGGATTCAGCAGATGACTGTTGCTCTACCAAGTTGCCGTGTACTAGCAAGAGAGTTGCGTAAGCAACCGCTGCTCGACAGCCAAACGGAGACTCGCCGCCAGAACTTCTCGCAGCCCCGTCGAAGCAGGCACGTCATAGGTTGGCGGAACCACGGTCGCGACTGGCGTCTCGATCTACCAGGCAGCAACAGAAGGCGAACTGCTCGACGGCGAGGTACTCTCTAATGCTCGTAATCGTCTGTTCACCGCTGGTGGGCTGGTGGAGCATGAGGATAGCATCGACGCCGACGATCTCTCTGAGCGCACCTCCGTAGACGTCAAGACGCTCGAGGCGGGTGGAGCATGAGGATATCGTCGACGTCGACGATTTTTTTGATCGTAGACATCAACAATTTCTTCGATCGTAGACGTCAACACGTTCGGAGGGCGTCCGCGTCCTTTGAGCGGAGCGCGTGTGCAAAGATATCGCTGCGCCCAATTTCATCGCTCGAGGACTATTTGCAAGGCAAGAAGAGGCTAGACACCGCAAAGAGCAAAGCAAAAAAAGCAGAGCGAGCGCCGTAGGAAGACAAAGTCAAGAGAAAGCTTCTCGATCGTGGTTAAATAATGGGGGCGTCACCGTTCCATGCTCCATCAACAGCGTCCATCCGTGATCTCCGTGCCTTGGTGACGACACACTCCGCAATGGGCGTGCTAGCCAGAGCGTTGATCCAGCAAGTGACGAATCATGAAGATGCCGGCCTCTTCCGTGCGAGGCATTAATGAAATGGTTCAATGTCGCATCTAGACCGCACTCCTTGTGGTGACGTCCACTCTCGCAGCCATGCGGGAAACGTGTCGAACGCCCAAAACACCGGCCGAACGAAAGTCGCCGTCCACCCACCCGGTGGCAACCGTAGCATCATGCCACCGCCGAACGCCGGACCGAGATCATACCTGGTGGAACTATACCCGGCGCTTGGATAGCTAGATACGCATCAAGACTCGCTTAGCACAACCATGCGGGAAGGTGGCAATAAGCTCAAGAAGGAAGAGGTTTTTTCGTCGCGCGGAAATGGATTTTGGTGCGGTGTTGGAATTTCAGCTTCAGGGGCAAGGTAGCCAAGAGGTTGGACCGGAGGATGAATAACATAAAGGACGAGGGGTGAGGAGAAAGTAGGCCGTTACTGAGTAATTGGCGAGAAATAATTCATAGTAAGCGTACCCTGTAGCCCTGTCATGCGCGAAATCCTGAGATTGGGCGTACTCGACTCCGCTTAATTGAAGGTACCACTAAACAACCTCTTCACTTGTAATGCACAGTAGATAGCAAAGAAGACAAAAATTTTCGATTCGCAAGCTCTCAGGCTACGATATACACTTTGTCTGTTCAGGTAAAACTCCCCTGGCCCCTCCAACCCAAACTTCACGAAACGCCCTTGTCCCAACCCCCCCCTCAACTGGTGCACAAGGCCCTGTATGGTAATCGAGAACGAAATACGCGAGAATGTCTCCTCCGTCGATCTACGTCGTGCCCGATGCTACGCGTCAGGAGTCGGCCTGAGCTTGGGCCAATCGGGAAGTTTACCCTGAAACCTCAAGCTCCGCCGGGTGCGAAAGACGGGTATGTGGTGTTTCTTCATGATTGGTGCGAGAGGGTGGGGTCGGCGTGCAGTGGGGAACCGGGTAGGTGGGCGTCTTGTGTCGCAAGCGCAAGCTCCTTCAGACGCTGGAGGATGGTGTGGACATCTTCGTGGGTGAGGCGGAGTACTGCTGATAGCTAGCTTTGCGTGGCGACCACTTGTTCTCGGTGGGAGTGGACTTTGTTGGAGCCATTGGTGTGACAAGCTCTCTCAGACTGATGCCGTACCATGGTTTGTTTGTTCCACAATAGGTACGCAGGCCGGATGGTCCGCAAAAGTCCAGCGCTCACGAGAAGTAGGACCCGCGAAGATGCTGCCATGCGATCTGCGAAAGGAAACCTCGCAGAATCATCGCTAGTACCAACAGCAATCCATTCTGAAGCCAGGATAGGGTATGAGATACCCGCTATTCTCCGGCTCATATAACTTGTTACAATGTCCGCTTGGGGGATTGATCAAGCTGGCCGGTGCGTCGGTGGGCGTGGACGAGTGCGGCGGTCTAACAGGTCGAGCCTACTTGGAAAAGGCTGTTAGCTCGGTCCATGATTGCCCACGATCCCGGAAAGAAATGAAAAAGCGACGTCTCTTTCAATCGAGAAACGAGCTCATCGGAAGCTACGGATTTGGGACTGTGATGAATCGAAGCCTCCGAACTCCGAGCTCGGACGCCAGCTCCCCACAGCAGAAATGGCAGGGCAACCTCTCTGAACGCCGAGAAGAAGGCGGTCTTCTTCTCTGCGTTGCAAATTATGCTCTTTTCTTCAGTGTCGCGTATGCTGATCTTGTAGTGACCTAGCACGGTCTCTTTCGGACGCCAGAGAACGGGAATGCGGGTGAGATGGTAATTGGCCCTGATAGGGATCTCCTGATGCAGAATATGTTGTTTGATGGGGTGGGGGCGACGGGGTAAGATAGGCTTATTGTGATGTAGAGTGCTGCAGTGGAGATGGCGGTGGTGGGATGGGAAGGTTGGATATAAGTGCTCAGGGGACTACCATGCTGCGTGGTTAATTTTGCAACGACTGGGCCGTAGTTTGTAGGGATTGAACAACTCACACGTTTCATCGTCAGAAGTGATTTACCATACCATCGCATGGTAAACAAGGTAGTCTCACACAGAAGTGTCTCATACATCACAATATAGGAAGGGCAAGTACCTGATTATGGTTGTATTATCGAAAACAGCTTAGCTATAAATTTATCTAATCGAGACCAACCCCTAGCTCTCACAAATTGTTGCTGTAGTGTGAAGAAGTTAAAAGAAAACATCGAGCTTTGTACGCAGCCGTAATATAAATATACAAGAACGTGAAAGAAAACCCATGTCCCAAATTGCAGCCGTAGTGTAAGAAAGGTAAAAGCAGGAATCGAACTTCAAACGCAGCCATAGTGTAAACATGCATGAACGTGAAAGCCAGAATCGAGTGTCGTACTCGGCCGTAGTGTGAATATGCATCAACGTGAAGGAAAACCATAGTTGTCCTAAATCCCAAATTGTTGCCATAGTGTAGAGAAATTGAAAGCAGGAATCGAACTTCGAACCTTGAAACGATGTAGACAAACTCGAAAGGCGACGATACATCGACCAGGCAAGCAGAGTTATCACGAGGCCATGCAAGCTATGATTTCGGTCGATGAAGAGTTGAGTCTGCGCATAGATGTTAGCTTGATAGCATAACCCAGATGTGTGGCATACCATGAATCTAGTTCTGAGATCTTATTCTAAGGATTCAATGCCTCGGAAAAGTCCATCTTGTCGCCCGGATCCGCTACTTTCTTAATCCAGTAGCTCTTCTTCGTCAGACGCCATCGCTGGCAATCATGGAAAAATTCCCTGCTCCGCTTCGGCTTTTTGTGTGCATCTAGAGGCTCGAGATGCTTGAGCAGGTCCAGGTGCCAGTCACATGGACAGTCGGCCGGGGCCTTCACACCTGCGACTTGGGAAAACTGTAAAAGGTGCTGGCTCGAGAAGGCGAGACGGATTTGATCTTGTTGCTCTAAATCGTCGTATTCCATGATGCGAATTTCTGGAGGAAGGGCAAGTAGGCGAGAGAAGAGAACAGCTGGCACAGCCTGGATCTACAATCCTTAGCTAAATGACTTCAAGGACGACATGTTTGCTAGCTTACTGCGGCAGGAATCCTGTTGAGCTTCGGGTTGGAAGCCATGCTGATGGATGTTTGGGGGAAGGCAGGAGGGACGTTAGAGACTGATGGAAATTGTTGGTTGAAGTCGAAGACGTTTGTGAGGAAAGCAGGAGGAACACTAGAGACTAAAGCACGCTATTGGTTGAAGTCGAAGATGTTTGGTCACCGTGCAGACGTATTTTCAACGTCTTAGTGTGTGTGTGTGCGTGCGTGTGTCGGGAGGGAAGGTAGCAGCGTTGGCGGACAGGAAAGTGTAGGGACTAGCGTCTTAGCTAGGTATTACCAATACACGGAACAGGTAGTTGCACCCTTTCAACCTGCCGCCACTGTGAGAATTCGCAGGCCCGTCACCAAAACTTTCAGAATTATTGAAAAGATCCAGGTATCGGGGCAAGGGGGGACCGGAAATGAGGAGATGAAGCCGATGGCCAAAGGGAGACTGTAGCTACGACGGATGCGATATACGAGGCGATGCCTCCAGATACATCAGTATGTGAAGTATTATCTTTACCAGCCCAATTCCAGCAAGTAATCGTAGAAATTAGTTGGAGGCGAATAGGCGGATTTTTTGGGACAAATAGTGTCGTTGTCTCTAAGATGAGGCGGGGCGGGTTAGCCAGGCGTAGCTGCGAAAAATTGGGTGCAATCGAGAAGGTATCAATCGAATAATCAATCAATCTAGTTAAAATATCCTGAGTGAAGCGACCTGAACGCTGGGTGTCTACGTGGTGTGCCTCCATGAAATTGGGAACAAATATGCTGGGCTCAATAGCATCGCCGTGCGCCCATACCTCAGAGTTCTACAAGCGTTTTATTTGCTCACACCCTCGCATGCGCCTACTTTCTTTGTCAGTGGTCTGCTACAAAAGTTCAGTGTAAGTGTATCTCGGATAGCTGATTTTCACATTTCTTGGATAGGTGACACAGCAGGAAGGTTTTGAGGTCGCACTGATTTTATTATCGTAGAGCTGCAGCTAGAATACATACCATCGATAGCTTCATGTATTAGATTCTGAAACTAGCTTAGTTTTTCATACAAACTATCCCTTCTATGGAATAGATAACATGGTTGCGACGCCTCGATTGCTCACATTATACATACAAGACATGGAAAGATCCCATAGAATAATTCTTCAGGCATTCTCTAGCATGAGTGAGAGCTTGATTAACCTTTCTTTTCTTGTATGGAAACACCCTGATTGTTTTCTCAAACTACATGACGTATGCGGTCTCACCATTCAAACAATTGTCTCACCTTCTCAAATAGTTAAAATCTTACACTTTTAGTACTACCGAAAGTGTAGGCTAAAGTTTCGCTTGGCAAAAATCCTATTCAACCGATTTCGTATCCGTTTGCCAAATGCTAACGGATAAGGGATAGCGTTTGTGTTTGTGTTTCACTTCAGCCTTCGCTTAGACTACATTTGTGAAGGTCACGAGAACATCTGGTACCTGGAGGCTTACTCAATGGTATCACGAAGTTACCAGAGTGTAGGATTCTGTGACGACACGTACGATAGCCACGCGCCACAATACCACCAATGTACACTAAGGCCCTGTTTGGTTACAGCGGTAAGACATTGTAAGTTTTCGAGTTGATGCAGCGATTGTGCTTTTGCAGTGACCTTGGGAGTAGCTCTCTTTTCCTGCCGTATCTTTTACAACAGATTTAGTGGAAAGGGTAGATGAAAAATGATGAGTGAAAGAGCCTTTGCTGGCGTTTCTAAGGCGCCAATGACTAATGTTGTCATCTCGTTTGTGACACCATCTCCAAGTTTTACCTAAGCTGGAAATTCCTCGTCATTCCAGTCTCGTTGCAGACTGCGAGGTGTTAAGGCTTGCTTACAAGGTAAATTCCCTCTCTAATCACATCACAGTAGAACTCGTAAGCAAGTGTCAAAACTGCATGTTTTGAGTCTAGGAAACCTACTTAGAGGACCCCAAAACAAGCGCCTCACAGCGCCTCACAACAACATGAGAAATCCATCCTGCCACGAAAACCTTGACAAATCCCAATAACTCAGCAAGAGAGGATACAGCCTTAGTTTCCTAAAAGACACTTCCAAGCAAGGTAACCAACAACGCAAATACGAAAATCAGATGGCTAAAATTTCTTCCCAACCCAACGCGCGGTACCAGCCCGTCCAGCTTATCCATATCGAAACACATCAAATGCATATATGCCCTGCAGATTCCCAACCTGCAAGATAGCGGCAAGTACTCGCAACTCAAAAAAACACCCTTGATTTGTCTTGCATTGTTGCGGCACAGCAAAACACACCACACCACATCACACCCACGCCGCATTTTTTTCGTATCTGCAGCATTGTATGCTAGGGTACTTACCCCCTCCCCCTCCCCCTACGAAAACATGTTCGGCAAAATTGCGAGAGACAACAACACACACCGATCATATCGATGATCGGTCAGTGATTCTGCGCTAACATTGATCCTACTGAGTGAGTGAGTGAGTTTTTGCGGCACGGCGTCAGAAGGGATGATGGGGGGTATATAAATCCGGGACACGAGTTCACTCTGTCGAAGAAGCAAAACAACAGTAGCAGCTTGGTACTTTTTTTACACTTACCATCTCATCCTTGGGAAAAAATAACATTTATTTCTACGCCTTTTTTTTTTTTTTTTTTTTTTTTTTGAATATTCAAGCTTCCACAGGTCGAAAGAAGACTCGATCTAATTGAGCATCATGAATAAATTCCGTTGGTTAGTCACCGGCTGCTCCTCTGGAATCGGCGAAGCCCTCGTTCGAAGCATCCTCGCGCGAGGCGACCAAGTCGTCGCCAGCACGCGTGGAAACATATCACGGCTCACTTCGCTAGAGGAAGCCGGTTCCGAGACCGTCTTACTCGACGTCACAGCCTCTCCGTTGAGCATCAAAGCCGTCATTGACAAGGTACTCGAAGACGGACCCATCGATGTCCTCGTCAACAACGCTGGGTACTACGAAGCCGGACTCGCCGAAGAAGCCAGGAATGCACAATTCTCCACGCACAATGGGGCCGCATGATGTCGCTCATTGGAAAAATCACAGCTATGAGAGTTACCAAGCCCAGTTCGACACCAACTTCTTCGGCGTCATCAAAACGACGCAAGCCGTCCTTCCGCACCTGCGCGAAAAGAATTTCGGCACCATAGTCTTCATCGGCTCCTCGGGCGGCATTGCCGGAGAAGCAGGCGCCAGCCCGGTACGTCCAAGCATTCCCCCAATCAATCAATCAGGCAGACAGACCGAGAGCCTGATTTTTTTTTTTTTCATTGTCTAGTACTGCGCCACCAAATTCGCCCTGGAAGACTGGCACGAATGCCTCAAGACAGAAACCACGCACCTAGGCATCCGAAGCATCATCTTCGAACTCGGCCGCTTCCGCACCAAGATGATAGACCCGCAGAACCTGCGGTTCCGCTCGAATCGCATTCCAGACTACGACGTGGTCCGGGCCGGCGTCGAGACGTTGGTGCGCAACGTCGACGGGAATCAGCCGGGGGATCCGGCGAAAGCGGTCGAGGTCATTGTGGACGTGGTGAGGGACGAAGGGGTGGCGGAGGTGAAGCCTTTTCTGGGGAGGTTGCCGTTGGGTGCGGATTGCGTGGAGATTATGAGGAAGAAGGCTGTGAGTAATATGGCTATTTGCAATTAGTGGGAGGGTGTTGTTGGGGGGACTAATCTGCACTCGTACGTGGTAGGTTGAGGACGTGGTGAGGTGCGTAAAGGTAAGTCAGGAGTCGAATCTTTTGAAAGTTGTGCTTTATATACTTCAGTCTACGTTTTCATGTCAATTCAGATAGTTGTCAATGTTGTATTCCCTTGGACTTCGGACATCTGCCGGTGAGAACGTACGTCTTCAAAATGAACACCAGTTCGCGAGAACTGACCAAGAGTCTCTTCAAAGTCGCTCATAGCACTCCTCGTCGTGCAGAAGATGGAAGATGGTTGCGCTGCCTGCCAATTCTACGCCATCTGACCCAGCGATGAAGAAACAATCCAGCCTTCGACAACAAAAGCTCTTTTCTTCTCACCCTTTCATATCCCTTTCGTATCGTACGCACCTCCGCTCAAGGATATTTCGTACTCCCCCAAGTTGAGCCCCGAGGATTGATTCCGCACATGTATTGGGACCCATCTGCGTTCGCGTCGGACAACAAGAGGTCGGGGAGAAAAAAAAGTAGTAGTAGTAGTACGGTTGAGGTGCGCCACGTTGCAAAAGATCGCTACGTTTCGTGGTGCATCGGTGATTAGCGATGGTGCAAGAAGTACTTTTATTCGTGGCATTTCCCAGGAGAGAGGCCTGATAGCCGCGTGACGACGTAGGTAACATGCTGTTTGGAATGTTAGAGTTCTACTTTTTGGAGAGAAAGTGAGTGGGATCGTTATCGTTGTTGGGCCGATCAAAGTTGATTGCAAGACTTATTTGACTTCCCTGGTTCTCGCTCCTAATCATCTCCCTCATGTATGTATCCTCCCTGCATCCTCCCCGAGTCCGTCGCCACATACAAGTAGCGCCAACCCATCAGCGCACCACCCAGATCCCATGGGCTCTTCACACCCACTAGTATTACTAGGCAAACTAGCTCATAAAGCTCTAGTGTAGGGAACCCGTACTTGGATTGCTCGAGTCCGGCATCAAACTCGGTATTATCGATGCCGAAGGACTCAGTCGACACCGAGCTAGGGGTGTGGCGTAGGCAAGGTGGGATGACTGCGATGTTGTCTGGATACATGTTAGTACACAATGGGTTTGGAGATGGCGAATGCAACAGGTGAAGATCAGATACAACATACGTACTAGACGCCCCATCCCGACCGCCTTCGCTTGGTCTCGTAGAACTACGTAGCATGGTCGCGTAAAGCCATGGCAAAGTCGATAGTCGCGGTATTCATGCTTCTTCCATCAGCAAGCAATCTTGGCGCGGTGGACAGACTTGAATATAGAGGAGAGTCACATTGTTCAAGATGTGTTCGGAGGTGGCCGGGTCGATCGAACTTCCACTGGCAGCTTGGACTTGGCTGGCAGCAGCTTCTTGTTCAATATTCCGTGTATTCGCCGGGCGTGACAGTGGCGTAAATAAATGATGAGCCTTATTCAACAAACGATCTAAGCAGCGTGTTTTGAGCACACGCAGGCCCCGATCGTGAAGGGCGCCATCTCGCGAAGTGTTAGGTGCGGGAAGTGCGAAGGTGAGATGGGCGGGGTGCGGGGTTAAGATCAGAGAGAATCTCATTTGGCGAGAACATGGAGAATAAGCAGCAATTTAGGGCCTCGCGGCATCACGCGGTACAAACGTCAGTCGGCTTGGGATTGCAACTTGGCCTCGACGAATTGGATGCATGGAGAAGATCGGTCGGGGATGTCACGTCGGGCGATCAGATGGCAGATGAGCGTGGGGATGATGGGCTGGGAGAAGAAGTCGGACTGGAAGGCAGTCGTGAAAGGCATGTCTGAGCAAGTCGGACAGAAAGAGAGACTATCACTTTGGAAATCTACCATGAATGTGACCAAAGCTCCACGAACGTTCCTGTGTGATCGCTGATACTGTACATCACTGATCTCGACACCGCGCGCCGGTCAAGGGCCACGGTGTCGACCAAGGTGATCTCCACGGAGACGCTCGGTGGCTGTCGCTTGCATCGGCCACTTTTTGCATTTCGGTTCATGCATCTCTCGAGCGAGTGACCCGAGGACTCGTTTTCGCCCTTCGAACCGGGTTCATCATTCAATGAAACTTGCGATTGGCCCAAGCAGGTCGACATTTCGTTTTTCAAAATCTCGTGGCGTTGCCGATCAGCGCACATTTTTGCAGAAACGGAACTTTTGCGCGACCCACCGAATTCGAAGCGCGGTATCGTGAACAGCAACCCGCAAGGAAATGGAACCAACCATGACACACAATGTGACAAACCACGCAATTGGTAACATGCGTGAGTAAGATCATTGGAAAACCTTGGGGACGCAAGACGGAATAAACTTTGGGGCAGAAAAGTTGTGCAACAGAGGACATTGCATCGCGTAGTACCGATATTTCGGGGGAGTGTGGATGTGTGTGTGCGGATATGCACCTTTTTTCCCCGACGAGGGCAAAAAGCACAGGACCCTCATTCGGGTAAGCCGCCGCACTTGTTCAGCTCCCAGAAACTTGGATCCGAAAGAAGCTAGAGACGGCACAGTAAGAATCCCCCCCTGGCTCTTCCCCGCTCGCATCCATGATGGGGATTCGAGAAACTGTTTTGTTGAATTAGCTGTACGTACGCCACTTTAGAACATTTGGTCCGGGAGCGGTGCATGTATGTGTGTATACGCCGCAAATGGTGTGTCTGTATGTGCGTGCATGTGTGTGACTCTGTGTGTGTGTGTGCGTCTGCGTGTGCCATGGAAGCGGGCGGGCGCGGGGTAGACGGGTTGTTGAGTGAGACATGGGGAGAAAAAAAAGGTTGGCCGTCAGCATAAGACATCTACGGGGAAGCTCGGCATCATCATGATTCTCTTCGTCCATTCTGAAAACCAAAAAATAATAATGTCTAGCCAAAAACATAGTGTAGAATGAACCAAAAAAAAGGCCAGCAGCACTTGGGGAATGGTGCATGTAGCCGTGGCTTTTTTCGTTCGTTCGTTCGTTGTTTCGAACCCTCGTTTTCCCCATCTGATGGGTCGGTTGCGAAATCCCCCGCTCGCTCCCCCGCTTGCCCCCGACACACAGTTCTAGGCGTTTTGAATCACCGCGCGCCCCCAGCACAGCACACAACCCATGGCTAAAACGCCAAACAATCCAGTGACAACTCGCATCCCGAAGAAAGCTTGTGTGCCCATCTGCAGAAGCATCCCCTCCTCCTCCAAGCAACGCATACCTTTTTGCCCGCCCTGCCCGAATCGAACATGACATCCGGGCGCTGACATACATACGAGGTGGCTTGCGAACATGTTTCCGTGGGGGAGGGGAACCTCGGACGAACAAGTGAGCACAGCACAAGGAAGGTGGACGTTTTGGAAGAACTCAGCCATTGGAGCCATTGGCGTGTGCTGTGCGACTGTGATTGTGACTATGTGACTATGTGACTGTGACCGTGCCGCCGGTAAGATGCGATGGGGCCCCATTTCGCAAAAACGCCACGAATATGCAAGCCGTCGGAACAGCCATTCTTTCTTCAACGAGAGCAACGAGGGGGAGAGGCATTCCCCCGCCATCATTGGGTACATACGCCTCCGTCTGTTTCTCGCCGTCGTCGCATCTACTCGCGGACGGTTTTTGCTGCATAATACTTCAACGTACGTAAGAAACACCGCCGCCGCATGCAGTTTGCGGCACCTGCATGAGAGAGACATACAGCTGGGTGGTACTCTACTACAACTCCTGCGAAGAAGCCCTGGCGTGGCGGCTAACTATTTCGAGAGCTCCCCCGCCGCCCCGCGCCGCCCGCCCCCGAATCCACCCACCCACCACAAACTCGGGGATAACAGCACAGCAGCGCACACAGGTCTACGAATAGTCTGCGAATCGTGAAGCAATTTGCCCTCCCCGAAAAAGTTCAATGCTTATCGCCGCCCTTGGACTCGGACACCCAAGAACAAAGCAGACTTGTTCGACGCAAATCCTTCTATGCGAAAGCATGCGCGACTGCGGCGGAGCGGCAGAGATGCTGCCCCATCATTGTTCGAAACAAGAAGCGGTGGAGGGAGAGTATTCGGCCCAGCAAGTCGGGGAGCTGCTCTGCTCACCGATGATGAACGAAGCGCGGGTGGGGTGGGGCGAGGCCCAAGCCAAGGAAAACATGTTGGGACGTGGATTCGAACGCGATTCGCAGTCGAACATGAACATTGAATGATGACCGAGCCAGAGCTGTGCTGTGCCACGGTGGAAAGGTATCCCTCTCAGCCATTCCATGATTTTGGGATTACCTGGCTGAAGGCGCCGCCCAGAGGGACTAGAGGGGGACGGCGTCGTTGGGCAGCTTGGGCTTGGGGAGAGCGTGAGCAGCAATCCGTGGGGGGGAAAACAACAGGGAAGAAAGGAAGGAAGGGAAGGAAGGACTCTGCGTAAGAACGTGGGTTCGGTTTCGGTCTTCTCTTCCGAGCTGCGGCTTCGTGGAGGAGGCTGACATGCTGACGGTGCGCGGCGGGGGGGGCAGGTATAGACGGGGGCAAACCATTCGAGCAAACAATGTATGCGATAGCTCCCAGCACGGCTTTTTGAGAGCCTGACTCGTTTGTCATGAAGAGAAGTTTTTTTCATTACGAGGCCTTTAAACCATCCATTAATCCATCCATCCATCCAAAGGGCCGTCCAAATTTCATTCTATATCCTTACAAAAAAACCGAAATTCGTCATCATGAATACAAGAAAGGCCTTGCCTCCCAAGTCAATGGTAAGAGGAAAGACCCCCCTTTAGAGAGGGAGAGAGAGAGAGAAAGACAGCGCCCCGTGTCCCAGAGCGCCATTACCTCCAAGCCATGAGAAAGGGAAAGATCGCCTTCAAAGAGGAAGACATTGTGTGTGTTGTCCAAGACCGCCCATACCCCCAAGTCAAAATGAGGGAACGAGGATGAACAATGCGAGACGAACAACAGGACCCAAAGCAAACTTTTCCACTCCATGTTCCCAGCGCCAGTTGTTGTGATGGAGTTGCATGGGGGCTAAAGACGGCTGATGTGTGGTTGGAGGAGCAAGCGAGTAGGAAGGATATGGCGGGGAAAGCCAAGCTTCTCCATGGCGAAAGCATACATGACCCTGTCATTGTCCTTTGTGGCATCGACCAGCAGATCGTCGAAGATGGAGGTGTCCAGGACATCGTCGTAGTATTGGCGGATCCTCTCGCCGGCCGTCTTGCGCAGCTGCGGCCATTGCTTGTCGCCGCCGTAGCGGTAGAGGAAGCAGTCGGTCTTGATGGCCGCCAGGGAATACGGGCGGCGGATCTCGTCGAAGTCGCCGCTGAGGAAGCGAAACATGGCCGCGTAGTTGGCGCCCGAGACCTCGTAACCGTCGTCGGCCCAGAATTGGAGGGTGAGGTCGTGGTTCACGGCGCACGGGAGGGCGGCCAGGGTATCGGCCGAGACCCAGAGCTTGTCGCCGGTGTCGGTGAGCTCGACCGAGACCAAGATGCCCGGTCTGGCTGTATCAGCGAAGTTGTGGAAATGGGAGGTGGAGCGTACCTAAGATCGGGATCCTGGATGAGGTAAGGCCGGGACGAGGCTGGGAACTGCGGCACCATTGTTGCGAGGTTTGCAGTTGCGGTGCTGGAGCAGGGTGTGTTCGCGGGGTGAGATGGGTGGGAGGCAGTGGAGCAAAAGGTTGAGAAGCCTCAGGCTCAGGACCAGCTGAATATATAGCGCTTAGGGTGGCTCACGCACTGCATGTAGATGCCGTGTCAGAGGGTCTGGGACAGGTAGCTGAGCTGACGGGCCTCGTATCCGTCGACGCGGCCGAGAAGAAGCGTCGTCGGTGGGCTCGCCGTCGTCGCGGGCGGTAACGCAAGGATGCAGTCGGAGGGGATGGCGGCGCCCGTGTGGCGGGAAGGCCGGGGCAAGAGAGGATTTCGGGCGGGTAACGCGCGTCGGGACAGGTCGAGGACAAGTCGAGGACAGGTCGAGGGCGCTTCTCGCTGGAGGTTGTGTGCTGGTCCGGGATGCAACGCGATAACCAGGCGTGCTTGGGTGGCTCGCGACCAGGCCGCAAGCGGGCGTCGAGCCTCGCACGCAGACGTGATTCGACGTGGATCCGCTCAGCCCCGGCCGCCATTCCGCAACCCCATCCACCACGATAATTGACTCCATGCACGCCCGCACAGCCGTCCCAGACTCTCTCGCTGCATCCCGCTTCCCGCTTGCACCCTCGCTTACCTCGCAGCGCACCCTCCCCTCCCCTCCCATGACGAGAGACGTGTGCATCTGGCCCACGTCCAGTCCTTTGTCGCGGAAAGTCCTTGGCGCAAGGACGGGAGACGAAACCCGTCGACCTACAGTCAACCCAGAAGGAAACCGCTCCAATTTCAAGATCCTCGAGCATGCCGACTTTGCTTCGAGCGCTAGTTGCCATGGCCCTGTCCGCCTTCACTCGCTGGGGTTGGGATAAGGTTGAACGAAGCTTCCCTCGGCTGCTCCCGCCGGTCGGCCCGGCTAGCGCGTCGCTGCTTATATCCTCCTCGCGGTCGATCAGGATACAGCACCTCCTACATAGGAAGAGCATGTACACGAAGACGCCCGAGGATCACATCACCGTTGCGATCCAAAGTCTAAGACATTGTCTGAATTCTCCATCTGCCCTGCGATGCTCACTACGGATTCCAGGTATTGCAAGGGTGCGGTTCGAGTCCTGGATGGAGGTGATACATCAATACGTAGCATTTCCGATCAAAATGGCTGCTGCCTGTTCCACAATGGCACATGCGACCTCTTGATAAGGATCGCCTACCGGCTCAGCTATCTGAAGAGCGTCAGTGAGATGGTTCTGGAAAAAACCCGAGGACAGGAACACTTACAACGCTAGCATCAGCCACGTGAAACTTCTGCGTGCCTTTGACCCTGAGCATACTGTCTACCACCTTGCCCATGGAGGCTGTGGCTCCAGCCTGATGGGTCGTTGAGGCGCACAGCTTGATGCCCTCGTCAATCTCCTCATCCGAGGCATGGATGCCTAAGACTGGGAAGCCCCCAGGAACATACTCCGTCATCGCCATTTCCAGACCTTCCGGAGTGTTCATCACCACGACAGAAGTAAATCGGAACCCTCGACGCATCACCTGCTTGTCAACCTCGGTCGCGTAATAATTGGGATTGATCCCGGGCACATCCTCTGAATCCTTGGAGCGCAGCGAAATCGTTCCTCGAGAGCTTGGTAGGGCCGCCGTGAGGGTTGTCGTAATTGCACTTCCGTTGTGAGGAAGCTAAAGTCTGATTTCCTTGGTGTCGCAGGCAACATATGTCAATTGGATCTGAAGATGGTTTCGAGGACCCTTGATAAGGGGGTGATCGTTCGGGATGGGCCCGCCGTCCTCCTTGAGGCCGAATTTCAAGAGACAATCCGGAACCGGTGAAATAAAAAACCAGTCCACTCGGGTTGGTCTGCCCTGCCCTGGCTGTTGCTGTAGTTGTTAAATGTAAATGATCCCACAGCGAGACCATCCTGTGGAGGACGAAGCTTCCAGTGTCGAGAGACCTTCATCTTTTCGTGCAAGTTCTTTCCAACCTCGGCCAAATCAACGACAAGGGGAATGCCGAGGTCTGAGAGACGTTGTGGACAACCAATGCCAGAGAGCTGAAGAATTTGTTGTGTCCGGTAGACGCCAGCGCACACGATGACCCGTCCATGGGCGTTCACGTTGACAATGTACCCGTCTACTAGCTCTACGCCCGTCGCACGCTTTGCGTCATCAAAAATCACGCGGCGCACTCAGAGCTTGATGCGCCTCTCGACGCAGGTAAAGCGCTTGGTGTCGGGGGTGACGTGCTGCCTTCCACGACGCCGGTCCGCAGTCAAATCAATGATTGCCCGTGGACGGCGATCTGAAGTCGGGAATTGCGTCAGACCAAAGTTCTTATACATCCTGAAGACGAGGTCCCTCAACGGGAACTGGTAGTCGGATGCCTGGGCATTGGCATACCTCTCAGACTTTTAGAAGTACAAGATCAAGTCTTCGAGGCTCCAGTCATCACCTCGACCATCGTTCGCCGCGGCCGCCCATGCTTCGTAGTCCAGGGCGTCGTTAGTACGAGGAACCAAATACTGACCTTCAATTGTCACGCGTGGTCTTACCCTGATTGATGACGGTTCCCTGCCGAAGGGCCGCAATGCCAGCATTCCGATGACGCCCGCCGTCCAGATTGGTCTGGGGCTCGATGAAGTATGTCCAGTTCGGGTTGGAATGCTAGGTGCCAATCGGGGTTTGGATGTTGCTTTGAGCAGTTCCGTTTCCTTTGGGTCCGGCTCCGAAGAGGACGATGCTTGCACCCGGCCTTCCTACGCTCAGTCTTGATGCCAGGACGCAACCCGGGTAATCCGCCCCGTCACTTTCCAGCCCTGCTCCTATTGCCTTGCCAGGTCACTAGTGCCAAAGTTTGTCTCCTGACATCTGCAAGATCGTGGGCGGCTGGTCCATGTTAGAGCTTGACCGATATGCATGGATTGTGCGGACCTATCATGGGGGCGGAATCCAGACGATAACACGTCAAAGGTAATGAATTGTACGACCAAATCATACAGAGCTAGTTCTGCCCATTCGAAACGAGTGCCCCTTATCAACTCACCCTACGAGGACTGCCGCGGCACAGTTCGCTATCGTCGAGTATCCACGCCTATCGCGCACGCAAGGCTCCGCGGGCAGCATGCTCTACCAAACGCATGGCCCTATGGAAAAACCGATGCGGCGCAACGAGGTAGACGGCATCTGCAAAGATTTGCGGAAAGCCATGGAAGAAGATGGGACCCGATTGATGTCCTGCGTCACCTCCCTTTCTGCCGCGATAGAAACTGCATCCCTCTATGCTATTCACCCCGAGAATCGGGGGTCATCAGCTCACGGGAAGAGACAGCAGAGCGATTGGATATGATGGAAAGTAATCGCTGCCTCGTCTCCTTTCTACAGGCAAAGAACTCGTATTGCCCTATGGCTACGTGCGTGCCTCGATGCAGTTGTCAGGCTCCGGTGTCGCATCTCCACCCTCTCCCAAACTCCGCCGTGCAAGCATTCAGATGCGTCCCATGAGGCCTGGGAATGCGAGGCGCTGCGCAGGTCCGGAAGGTATCGGCTTCGAGAATACCAAGGTCTGGGGCGGCATGCCGGTGGATCGGTCGCCCACGATGTACCGATGCATTGTGCGCAACTCTTTCTCGCCGCCCGAACAATCGGCCCAGCGACTTGATGGTGGCGACTTCACTGCCATCATTGGTGGTGGCCATGCAGCTGCGCGGAAACCTTGCGGAATTGCACGTACGAGTTGCTAATTCATTCTCGCGTCGGGCAGTGGCTGCAGACCGAGCTCGACGCCGCCCACGCCCCCGCGCCTGGGTATGGCCGACTATGCGCAAACTCGAAGACATGCCGTATGTGACGCCATGACGAATGTGATGCCAGTGCCGCCAGGTAATCTCTAGGTCGCGTATGGCTGTCGTCTACCCCGTCACAAGGTCTGGACCATCGAACTTGGCACTGCCATTGGCATGAGCCCTCACCATACCCACAACGGCGAAGACTACTCCCGTGATTCTCATGTCTTCGAGCCGGAGTTGGCTTGACACTTCTGCAAGTATCGGCTGTTCCAAAGGCAGGTACTGTATCCCATTCCACGGGGAACAATGCATGTGTCTTGGGGCATTTGTAAGGTAGTTGTCGTGAATTTCACCTCGTTTGGGGTTCCCACAATGGATTGAGAGCAAGCGAGTCACCTCGTGGATTCATCGCAACCATGATGGTCGTGGGGCACTGGTCTGCAGCGTCCAGACGCTTCGGTGTGAAACTGGCAGATTCAATCTGCGAACGGAAACCGAGGACAATCGTAGAACTTGAGGTCTAGCACAAAATCGTATAATGCAACACTCGACAGTGGACGAGTGCGCGCGGATTCGACGCATCCAAAAAATTCCTCGCACCTGGTCGTCGCCCGTTCTGTTGTTCTCTTCTCCTTGTCTGTCCTTCATTGTACTTTGATTTCCGAGGTTGGATCGTGGACCCCCCAAACGCCGGCTTCCATGGAGACAAAAGTGTTTGCGAACCATGAGCTGACAGAGGAAGATGTCGGGGTGATGGCTGCGACTGTTCTGTTGAGCGCGGTGCTGTTGAGTGCGGTGCTGTTGAGCGCGGTGCTGTTGAGCGTGGTTCGGTTGAGTGTTCTGGCTAGCTTCGCTGTCATCGGAAGATTGTGAATCACTCGCGCTGGACTCCAGCCATCGATGGCTGGCTAGCTGTTGGAGCAGTTGCATTCACTTGGAGGTACGGCGGAAGTAGCTTCATTTGCAAGACTGCCTCTTTCCATTGCTTTACCTACGTAGAGTCACATCTGAACAGGATTGAACAGGAGCAGACAATGGCTTGAGAGTCTAAGCTGCGCACGAATTAGATGCAGAATCAGTGCAAGTTTCTGATCGCCAACAAACTCACCTGCGCTATCCATGCTGGACATGGCCGAAACGAGCGTCTTGCTCTCCCTGAAGCGCATCTTTCACGTCTCCAATATGGTACGCATCCTCGCGGACTGCGCCATCACCGTCCGCCTCTGCACAAATGACCCTCCCATCGCATGCGTCATCCGCCGACCGCTGTCCGTCAACTAGGCCAGGCCGGCTCAGATGCAGACTGTGGAAGTCCTGCGGCAACCCACGCCTCCATCGGCATTTATGGACATCTTCCAGACATTATAATCTTCCTGCTGCCGTCCCCGCTCACTGGCAACCCGACGATGCGCCGAAGCTCAACGTGGGCAACCATGAGTTTTGTATTCTCTCGGTCTTCTTCGCCATCGCCGCGGGCTCGGTGCGAAACGGTGTGGTCTTCGAGGTGCGATTCGATCTCAGCGATTCCGTGGGCTCGTCCGTATGAGTAAAGTTTTGAGGAAGCGCCGCGTTATGAAGGCGAGAGGGGGTGGCGAGTTGGTTGGGGAGAAAGGGGTTGTCCGCTCTAACGAGCCGCGCAGCTGAGATGCGCACACGCCCGCACAGATACATTACGTGATCAGGCACGACACAGGCGAAACACAATGGATGATGCAGGATGCTGACATCGGCGCTGAACTATGTTTCTTTGACAATTAACTGTGATTGAGTAGATGGCGCATGGCTTCCACTCCGCGCTGAACTATGTTTCTTTGGTTATCAACACTATGATTGGCTTCCACTCCGCGCTGAACTACTATTCTTTGCAATCCGCGCTAAACTTTATTCTTTGGCTATCAATGCCGTGAACAAACATCTCGACTTTGAACTCGAGGGGATGTCCATGCGGACTTGGTGGCTGATGGCGACTGATTCCTTGTTCTCTGGTCTATTTAAACAGCCGTTGCATCCTTCTGAATTTCCCAGACCAATTCCTACAGCTGAACATTTATCTTTTACTTCAAAACCCTCTTCAAACCCCCAGTCTACAATCCAGCTATGGCGGATAACTTGCAGGAGGCAGCTCAGCTGAGGCAAGAATTCTTCGGCATCGTTAGCGAGAAACTCGATGGCGAAATGATCGGCGCAGCCTACAAGGCGCTCAATGGCCAATATGCTCAGTACGAACGCCATCTTGACAATTCCGACGATACATACGACAAGAGCCTTTTTCCATACCTGGCCGAAGGTCCTTTGCCAACACCTATTCCGACTGTGCAGGAGATATGTGCGTGGCAGGATAGTTCCGGGCAAAGCCCTTTTAACCGAGACGTTTCTTTACATTTTGTCAGGGGACTCGTTTATATACACATAGGACCGTACCAAGTACAGGTATCAGCTTCAAAAAGAACTCTCCAGGTAAGTTAGCCTCTGTCACACTTTTGAAAAGTATGCTAACCAAATATTAGGAAGCCGAAAATATGATTTATCTAGAGAGGAACTCTACTGTTCGCACTGCTAAGGTGTATGCAGCCTTCTCTAGCGATGAAGCAGATCCATTTGGCTTCTTAGACCATCCGGACAATGTAAAAGGGGAACGGTTCCCTTGTTACTATCTTGTTATGGAACACCTTGAAGGAGAAGTGGTTGGGATTCTCCAAAAAGAACTGTGGGAGAACAACAATCCCGTATGGAACAAAATCGTAACCATGCTCGGAGATGAGTTGCGAAAACTTCGCGACGTTCCACCCGAGGATCCGAATCATTTTGGCAGGATCAATGGCAGACCAGCTGCCCGCGTAATACCCCTTGCACACCCTGATAGACCTGACTCCTTTGATTATGGTCCCTTTAACTACGAGCAAGTCGTTCAGAGGATGATCCATTCCACAAAAGTTGCACGCGCTTATAGGGGGATACTGGCAAATAAGAAAGCATTTGGCTTTTCTCAGATGCATAAAACGCTGCTCGGCAGTGCTAGATCTGTCCTTATTGATGACGTAAAACCAAGCGATCGCCTTCCAGTACTATCGCATATGCGTGCCGGCCTTAGAAACTTTGCCGTGGCTAAATTGGTTCGAGATAAGGATGGGAAAGCCATAGACGTTGAGTACGCCGTCTGGATCCGTTGGGATGCACTGACTTGGATGCCTTCCTGGCATGAGCCTGGTGGGTTGATTAAGCACGTCGAGGCTGAAATCCCGGATATCCCATGTTCATGGCGGAACATATACCAGTCCCTGGAGCATATCGACAACATTAAAGTTCCTATAACTTTCTACGCGACGTGTTTAGGGAAAGGGCTTTTTACTTGATATTTCATAGTACATCATTTTTAAGCCTTTTCTGCTCTTCATAGAAATAGGGGGGGTGGGCGTGTCATCGGGCTGAGACGACGCGGGCGCTTATTCCATCGCGATGATCGATAAGCCTTCAGTCTTCGGAGCCACAGTACAATAGCTCTACCAAAGAAGAATAATTTCTAATAGTTTCTGAATAGTTTCTGAATAGTTTCTAATAGTTTTAGAGTCCGTTGAGTCGTGATGTTGGATTCCGAGAGTTTCGCCAAGTGACCATTAGAATCACGCCTTTGTCAAAGAAAACTATAGTAGCGTCATCACACACGTGTCCTGATCATCTATCGTTCGCGCAACAAAAAGATGAGATTGCCTCTAGCTCAATCCTTCGAGTTTTTGACTGATCTAAAACACTCGTAGGCGGGGCCTGAAAAGCCATGCCTCCTCCCGCAAAAAAAACATGCTTGCTCCAGCAATGCTAACGTAGATGGCAAGCGAGCTGCGCACCCATCACCAAAATCGCGATATTTCAACACGTAATAACTTGACTGCTACTTAATAGAATCTTATAAAACTGGACACTAAGTAGCAGTCAAGTTATTACGTGTTGAAATATCGCGATTTTGGTGATGGGTGCGCAGCTCGCTTGCCACCTACGTTAAATCATATGTAGAATGCAAGACCCACGATAACCAACTACACCAAGGAAGCTTTTGTGATTTGACACGCAAGAATTGAAAAAAAAGATGAATGTATAACTCATACAACCGTCGCAAAAAAAAAAAAAAAAAAAAAATTGTATCCGGCGATCCCCGAATCTAAGCGTGCCCCCGCCTAAATGCCTCGCCAACGAAACCACCGACCGCATGACTAAGAAACCTCGCTGCACGGAAAGCCCAGTAGTGCAAGACGAGAGACAATGACGGAACAGCGACGCGTCGACCTTGTCTTCAAACACTGGCGGAAGGGAGAGTTCTGAGGTCTAAATCATGAATGCGGCTCGCACCTGGGTGGCTCACATCGTACATTGTAGTCTATGGAAGATAACCAAACTGTCCAATTCCAACAAAATTCAGACCATTGTCGATACGATTGCACTATCATGAAACGAACACACTACCATGAAACGAAAAAAAACTCCCGAGCCTAGCCCATGCATCGCCTTTTCCTTTCCTCCTCCTCCTCCTCCTCCTCCTTCTCCTTCTCCTCCTCCTCCTCCTTCTGCAGAGCATCTTCTCACTTGATTTCTGGGTAGCTCGCATTCTGTCTCAGGGCGTCGTATAGTTGTTGAATCCAATCCGACCCATGAGTTCGATACATAGTTTCGCAGTCCTGCTTTAGTTGTTTAAACTGTCCTTGGTCCATCGTTCCCCATAACTTTTCTGATCCTGATACATGCAGATTCCTTCTCTTGATAGTCACACGTATGTCTGGACCTGTGCGTGTACCTGCTACATAGATCATGGTGTACTCACCCTTATTATCTGAGTTGCCATTGGCGTGAAAAAACACGGCTCGGCCGAGACTTCTGTGCTGCGCGACAAAAACCTGTCGCAAGATGTCCTTCTCGCGGGCCCTTGTAATTCCGTCTGTTTGGCAGGCGGGGGCGGGGGCGCTGTTGCCGTATAGGGGAATCGGCGTTGCCTTGGAATGCTCATGGTCCGGAGACGAAGAACTCGCTGTTTGAAGAGGTTGATAGGAAGGGTTGTGGATGCAGGTCCCTTTGTCAGCGTTTGTGAGGCGGGATAAATTGTCGTCCGGGTAAGGTCAATGGGGAGGGTTCGTCGATGGGAGGAGCTTGTTGATGGGAAGAGCTTGTTGATGGGAAGAGCTTGTTGATGGGAAGAGCTTGTTGATGGGAAGAGCTTGTTGATGGGAAGAGCTTGTT